>OZ023337.1:2531208-2708708 GCA_964007535.1 Brachyptera risi
AGCATGTGACACCACCATATCTAGATACTGGGCACAGCAGGTGTCAGTGCGGTGTCAGTGCGGTGTCAGTGCGGTGTCAGTGCGGTGACAATGAGATGGCAGAGATGGCATGTTGACGGGGAATGCCAGTACGCAAACGCATAGTTTACTTGCATTCAACTGAACAGAGTGTCAGCATTGCACCCAAGCAATACAGCAGAGAGAGAGAGAGAGAGAGAGAGAGAGAGAGAGAGAGAGAGAGAGAGAGAGAGAGAGAGAGAGAGATCATGCCGACGCTTGCACAACTACATGGGGCTGCAACTGCTACTGCAACAAGAGGAATGCAACTACACACATATTCAGACGAGGACTTACATTCGGTGAACAACACGGCACGTTGTTGGTCAGCGAGCACACGTGAAGGCAAGTATAGGTCTGTCGGGAGAAGAAACAACGACAACAGGTCAATACATTATACCACAGTGGGCCTCTGACCTGAGAGAAACTACGAACTGTACTAAAGAGCAACTGTCCTAAATCTCGACTCTACGTCTTGAGCAACATGTACAGAAGTTGGAGTGGGAGGTTTGGCTCCTCCCCTTTACAATTCTTCACAAATTTCACTCGACCCTATAACCATCCCTGAGACATTCAACAGGAGGTAACAATCTGTAAGGGAGAGAAGCCAACCCTTCTGTACAGGTTGAGACGTGTGTTTAGGTCAGTTGATTGGTTTTAGTACAGTCGGTCGATTTTTAGGTCAGTTGAGTTAATGACAAAGTCAATTCTTATAGTGAAAAATTAGTATGTAAATATATATATATATATATATATATATATATATATATATATATATATATATATATATATAAATATATATATATATATATATATATATATATACATATATATATATATATATATATATATATATATATATATATATATATATATATATATATACATATATATATATACACAAGCACACACATGTACATGTATGTGTGTATTTGTAATCATGAATATATAATATAGAGAATGATATTATCGTTCCGTCTTGAAATGTTTCACAGGGATCCGGATCTGAAAGAATATGCTCATTCCAGTGTCTCCATGTTCGGAATAATACACCCACACTTGAGGCCCATCCCCTCTCCACTGAGTGTCGGAACAGCGTCCACTGTCGTTCCTGGCCAATCGCATGACGACAAGCCGTATCGCCCCAGTTACGACTAGCGGTGGATCTGAACTGGGGGGGGGCTCATCAGTGGGCCAATGGGGGGAGATTCAGCGGGTATCAGAAGTTTGATGGAGACTTTTGAACGGCAAGGGAGTTATGAAATTATAATACAGAGAAAACACAAGTTATTTTCATTACCCTGTAGTTGGTGTGAGTGAAAACTATTGTATCGCAAAATTTTCAAAGTTAGTTCAAAACTAGATTTGTTTTTGGCCACGATACGTTTGACAAATATGCGACGAGTTGAACGGTTGTAACTTATAGGCCTACCAGCTGGACGTATTGAAAATATCTGAGCTTTGCCCTTATTAGAGCTTATATATCTCGTACCGTTCGAAAGTTATCACCCAAGAACTGCTATTTCACTAAATCGACACCCTTGCGTCAGAGTGTAACAGAAGCCTCTCTTGGTACATTTACTCGGAGACATCGAAACCCAATTCATACGCTCTTGACAAATGAAAAACACGCCGAATTGAATGAAGAATTTGAATTCTTCCTTGTTGAAGGAAGTTGGTAGTGTATGTCTCTGTTATGCTCTGAATCAATTGTCAATGGATGAACTGAAGTCATGGTGTTGACCTATTTTGTGTTCCTTCAACATCTTGTATGCACATTTATAACCATTGGACACCCTTACTTTACATTCCGTCTCAAGACGACTGTGCACTCGTAAAAACCAAACTACGGTCCGTCCTGGCTGTACGATCCAGTTTACTGTCATGAACTAGATTCACCCCACTTGAATATCATCCTAGCCATCATTACAGACATTTGGAATCGCGCATCAAGGTAAACAACGCAAAGTCGTCGTCCATCATGAAGTTCCCAGCGCTAACGAGGCAACAAGGCTGTGATTGCGGTAGAAGGGGGCTGTGATTCAGAACAACAAGGCTGTGATTCCAACATAATGAGTCATCATGACATAGGCCTAAAGAAGGTGACCCAACTCTCATACTAATAACATGACGGTATTTGTGGTTTCTTGCGTCAGTTCAGAGCCAAAGGTTCCGATTGACTGTCGCGATTTAGCGGATTCCCTTGTGAACTAGATGTAGATTGGAGTGCATTGATGATCGTGTATAGTTCGATCTAAAAGCGATAGTTACATGTTTGACATGTTTCATCAGAGCTTGGAAATGAAACCAGCACGAACTATCTGATTTTACATTCATTTCAGGATGTCGATACTAATAATTGATAATATAAAGATGAGAATTATTTAATTATTGATATGAGAAGAGAGAATATTTCAACGAGAAACGTATTGTGGGACATTCAAAACCTGTACTTTGGTCAAAGATTGAAATACAAACAATAATTCAGCAATGTTTCTCTGTTTGCTTCCATCCAGTAACTGACAGCCTTTGACAAATATCGGCTGAATCTCGAACAAGACGCTTTTCATTCAAATACATTTAAAATCTGAAAAAAGTCGACAAACAATATCCTATACTGAAAATCTACTAAATTCTCGAGGCCAAAGTTATTAATACCATGAGTGCAATTCGATAGATACAACTCGAATACCATAATACTTCATTTAATTACACATGAAATATCCACAATTAAAATAAACGATCCGTTTATTATTATCATTAATACAAACAAGCTACAAATATACATATAAGAATAACGTGCGCCTTTTACCTTGCTGTAATTCCAATGCTGGTGTTTTTGTGAGCGTGAAATAAAGAGAACAAATATATGAGAATAACACATAATGAGCATCAATCTAGCGTTGTATCGGGCCTAGGAACAATCAAGACGGCAGACACCATGAGCGCATGCGCGGTGGCTTCTCAAGTACGTATGCACCAAGACAGGCAGATGTGAGCAGCCGAAATGAATGCTTTCGTTTCACTGTTTTCACACGTTTGTTTTTTTCCACGACAAACAAAAAGTATATAGGCCTACATGAAGTTCTTGTTGGTAACCAGGTATAGGCTATATAGACTATTGATAACCACACCTGAGTATATGTAGTAAACATGAGGCATGCGAGCGTTGCTGTTGTTGTTGTTGTTGTTGTTGGGTGGAAGCAACCTAACCTATGAATCAACCTAATCTCATCCTTTTTTTTCACCATTTTTAAATTGGGTTCAACGACGCACTGTACTGGTGACTATATTGGCGTCGGTGAATGATATATGAGATGATGGGATGAAAGATTATATTTTAATATAGGTTTCTTTGTATAGTGGGGAGGAGTCGGTCGTGGCCTGTTGTTGAGGAACCATCCCAGTATCAACCTGAACGAGAGAGGGAAACCACGAGACACCCCTGTCAGGATGGTCGACCATGGCAGGAATCGAAGCCCGGTCTCCCGAATGACGGTTCAGTGTATTAACCACTCGGCCACGCGTCTCGGTCTCATCAACTTGGAGAAATGAAGAATGGCAGTAAGCACAGTTTGACGGCTGTTGGTTCCATACTTGATTGATGCGGACCAATCACAGCGCGTGCTGCATATTCAAGCAATGTACACGTCATTTCTACATTCGAATATATATATATATATATATATATATATATATATATATATATATATATATATATATATATATATTTTTTTTTTTTTTTTGTAATAAGATCAAAACTTGATACAAAATCATTGTTTCCCAATTAAGGCTATGGATGAAAGATAGGATCGTTTGGACGGGGCACCACAAGGGCGATCTTACCACCCCATTTTGATTATCTAAAACTAATGGTCTTCAACACCAGGACTGCGTTGTCTGTAGCCATAATTCTTCGCCGTATAAAAGTCTTTCAGTATAAACACACGAATGTTGATACATTCGAATATATACAAGCAATAGGAATTATTTCCGTTATTGTTTCTACCATTCGTGAAAAATGTAATAAGTATAGGTACATATAAACATTCGTTTCTAAATGATCATTAAATTTTCAACTTCGATTAAATTCTAGCTGGATAAAAACTAGTCTATTTTCTCGCCAGATTGTTGGATGCTCAGTTGTTATGTATGACCACTCCTCTGACATGAGTGTGTGCAGTGGAGCGAGCAGAGCTATTCGCACTCCCATTGACCTCTCCTCGGGTCTTGAAGCTTCAACACGGCGTGTGACACCGTCGAGCGACCGTCCCCCCTATCCCAACCCACTAGCGCGCGGGTGTTTCGAGCCTTCTTCGGTGGATAAAAGTCTGGATATTTGTGGCATTATGACATAGACTTGAAGCCTCAACGCGGTAAATATAACCATTATGTTGTTGGATATTTCAATCATAATTGAAATTAGAAATCATTTAAATGTTTCAAATCAACCGAAGGTCGAATGCTTACATTTATTCTTGTGAATAGCTGAAATCCTAGAAACAAGTTGCCGACTCCTCGTGACTCGAGAAACGTGTGTGAATTGCATTGCGCAGATCTGTACATCATTAGCAGTTTGTGAATTTACAATCAAGAGATGGTGAATCTCGCAGGAAAACAAGCAATTGGGGAATTAATTGGGCTGAAAAGACAATCCACTCAGAACTACACTGGATGTAAAAACACACCTGAAACAAGAAAATGATTGATTTCATTCCTAGAGATGATCTCTTTACCGCAATAAAAACAATGAAAAACAAATCAACTTCTCATTAAACAAATCTTCATGGAGTTTATAGTTTTGTTTTTTGTATCCATTAAATACAAATGTCCATTTCCCTGTAATGATCACCGTCTTGGCTCGATCTCGCATGAAACCTGCAAGTGTAGGCCTAATTACGAGCGATGTGTTGTTCTCCTCCGGCACGGTTATTGTGAAATAACAATTAGGGCTCAGCTGGACTTGGCAAAAAACGTTTTCTACAATTGCAACCGCATGTTGATATACTTGTATCCACGGGAGAAGGAGCTTTAGCGAGGATTCAATTTGACATACTGAAAAAAATTGGTGTTCGTTTTTATGTTTTTTTTTTTTTTTTTTTTATGTTTTTTTGTCGGTTCTCCACAGGTCAAACGGCTACAGCTATCAACTTCAAACTTTTTTTCGTCATGGTTCCTCATTTAACTTAGATCTGTATAGTTTTGTGGCATTATCGGGTCGCAACTTTTTTTTTTATGAATTTTAGTAATTTCAAAAATCCCCATTAGAATAACCCGGAGGAAAATACTTGAAAAATCAAAATTTTTCAAGACCTCTCAAATTTTCGCCGAATATAAAGGAAACTATTAAGTACATTTTGAGAGATTTTTCGCATCAATCGAATGAGAAATAACGAAGAAAACGCATGTATAAAGCATTTTCCCATCAATTTAGGCTATTACGGGAACCAATTAAATCTATAGCAACAAGCGTCACCATTTAATTCAAAACGATTGAAACGAATGAAGAGGAAGGCCGTGACATAACTGATTCTCGTAAGGTTTTTGAACGTTTGGAGTGATCCAAGGTCTGTAGATGTAGATTGGGTTGACAAATTATTTTTCATTCTAGATTTCTATACCCCTAAGCTCGTCTAACAACGCGCATCCCGCGTTTTCCTAGTACAAACAAAACAAGCAATATTCGTATATATCCGTGACATCTATGGGGTAGAATGATTTTGAGGGCGAGATTCACGATAAGAAACAAAACTACGTCTTTCAAAAGCGTTATTGATGGTTGAAAGTTACAGCGAGATTAGGGGAGAACTGAAGGTCTTGTTGGTAAACAACGATTATGTCGTGGATAAATAGTATAGGCCTACGAATCAAATCATTGTAATGACTTCGGTATAGAAACACATAGGCCTAATGTGGCTGCAGCTTTGGGGAATCGACGCTTTTGAAAAGTGAAGTTGCGTATTTTTTCGTAAACCTCGTTCTGACAATTCAAAACCTGGAAAGTAATACAAGTATACAAACATACCACTGTTATAGTTATGATAATATTATAATAACAGTGGTATTATTGTGAACAATATTAATTGAACTATAGTGAACTTATTGTGTAATATTAATAAATATATGCATGATTGAAATTATAGGTTGTGCTTAATTCATATTTATATAGTGAAGAAAAGAATGATAATTAATTAATTGATAATTGAATGATATTTGTTCTTGCTATATTGGTAGACGACACGCATCTTTCGTGTAAACAAGTATATGCACCTTGATTGCGTGTGGAGACATGAATACCAACTGGTGAATTGTGAAATGCAGATTAGTGCACAGCAGGGCAACAACAACAACAACAACAACAACAACGACAACGACAATGATGATTGAAGCTTTATCCGCCAATCTTTCAATTATTACACTAGAAGGCATTCGATCAATATTCATTGACAACATGGCCAGCACGTCGAATTCAACTCTCTCTTCCATCTGGTACGTCTATCCAGTGGGCCTAGGATGGTATCAGAGATTTCGAAAACATACAATTATTGTACTCACCAAAAACAATCAAAACAATCGTAAACAAGAATGGAATTGGTAACGAACTGAAGAAACGCAGCATGGATCTTTGCGCCAAATTCTTTCGAAAAACGTCATGGAAATCTACACACTTTGGTTTTGAAACTAGTTACTCAATTTGAATAATCTTGCCAAACTTGTCAAATTGTTGTCTTTGGAACATCTCCAAGTTGATTTGTTTCTGATTTGATTTTTTTCTCTTATATACATACATATATATATATATATATATATATATATATATATATATATATATATATATATATATATATATATATATATATATATATGTATATATATATATATATATATATATATATATATGTATATATATATATATATATATATATATATATATATATATATATATATATATATATATATATATATATATATATATATATATATATATCCAATTGTATTCCTTCAAGTGTTTTCAAAATGTCATTCATCGAATCCTAAAGATCTAATCGAACGGGTATTGGCCGAATCTGGACAGTAACAATTTAAAATGTAATCAGCTGTTTCATTGTACGGTAGTTAACTATGCTGTATAACTGCAATCAACTAACTACCAGTTTACTACTGTAGTGAACTGTAGTAAACTGTAGTTCTTTATTCTATGTCAATGCCTGGAAAAAGTTTCATGCAAATCGCATCTGGCTCGCGTATACAGAATACAGGGACATGAATATAGTACCTGACTTCTCTGTCTCCAATTATTTGAAGTAATCATTTAATGATTGAATGATTTGAACGCCAGATAAGTTGACAAAGTTGAACTGAGCCCGGTAGATATTTGTTCCAGCGTGTGCAGAGCCGGCGCGACCGTGCTGCGCCCCGAACAATGTGCCCCCACTGACTGGGACTTGAACCCAGTGCGCGCGCAGCATGGCCACACACAAAGCTGCTGCTATTGTCATCGGCCTAATTGGATCACGTGATGAAGGTTACTCTGATTCACAGGTGAAAGAAATAATATATGAAATTCCTACGAAGAAAAAAAATTGAAAAAAAAATCATAGTAAAATGATGAATACAAAAACCTTCGATGAAACGAAAGCTGGCTTCTATAGCGATCAAATGTATATATGCCATTATTTCCATGGTTTTCCATTTTGTATTATTTGATCGGCAAAAAAGACTGTTCAAGACACGTGCTTATCGATAAACGCGTCCACGTAATGGTAAAGGATGTTGTTGATATATCTCCCAGCCTCAATGGTGAGGATAACAAATGTTTTTTGTTTTTACATCGAAACTTGAAACAAAATCATTGTTCCCCAATTAAGGCTATGTATGGATGAAGCATTGGATCGTTTGGACGGGGCACCACAAGGGCGATCTCTCTCTCTCTCTCTCTCTCTCTCTCTCTCTCTCTCTCTCTCTCTCTCTCTCTCTCTCTCTCTCTCTCTCTCTCTCTCTCTCTCTCTCTCTCTCTCTCTCTCTCTCTCTCTCTCTCTCTCTCTCTCTCTCTCTCTCTCTCTCTCTCTCTCTCTCTCTCTCTCTCTCTCTCTCTCTCTCTCTCTCTCTCTCTCTCTCTCTCTCTCTCTCTCTCTCTCTTGTGTGACCATATCGAGTGGCCTGCTTCCTCCACGGCAGTGAATCTGTCCAACATGCCACGCCCCTCTATGTCACGGCCTACTGGGTCAGGACTCTTACCTAATACATCCCGAGCTGGTGCTAGCTAGCTCCAAGAGACTGTGGACTTTGATTGCTTGATGTTCACTAAAAAAGCTACCAACATGACAAAATATTATAATGACAAATCCACGGTCTCTTGGACTGAATAATTCCATCACATTTCGAAGCCCACCTCATAAGCAGGACTAGTATTTTGTGCTGACAACAATGGAATACACAGAGACCAGACACGTTGCCATAGCAGGTAGCTGTACCAATCAGGAGGGGCATTCATGTACGCCTAGCAAGCTCTAGCAAGGCATGAAACCTGTTTAACTACTGTCATGACGGCAATTTGCTATCAACTTTGCGGGGAGGTTTTTGATGATCGCAAGTTGCGACCGCTAGCATCTTTGCTAGACGTACATGAATGCCCCCCCAGGGTCCCAGCCTCTTGGAGCTAGCTAGCCCTAGCACGGAGTGTATTAGGTAAGGGTCCTGATGAACCACTCGAAATAACGTCCTAAGGCTAGCTAATTCAGGAGACCAGGACTTTGATTGGATAAATGAGCACAAGAAGAGCTAAGTATCATAGCAACATGCCCAGTCCTTGGATATTTCCATTGTTGTTAACCCAAGATCCCAGCACTGTGCTCTTGAGGTGGACTGAAAAAAGATCATATTTTTGTGTTCTAAGAGTCGTGAATCTGTTTTTATCTCGTATTCAGCTCTCCTAGAGAACTAAGTCCTTTAAGTGGCAGTCGCGGTAAGGGTCCTGGAGATCAGATCAGGACAGACGAGGAGACGGCAAGGAATATCAGGACCAAGTGGCAGTCGCGGTAAGGGTCCTGGAGATCAGATCAGGACAGACGAGGAGACGGCAAGGAATATCAGGACCAAGTGGCAGTCGCGGTAAGGGTCCTGGAGATCAGATCAGGACATCAGGACAGACGAGGAGACGGCAAGGAATATCAGGACCAAGTGGCAGTCGCGGTAAGGGTCCTGGAGATCAGATCAGGACAGACGAGGAGACGGCAAGGAATATCAGGACCAAGTGGCAGTCGCGGTAAGGGTCCTGGAGATCAGATCAGGACAGACGAGGAGACGGCAAGGAATATCAGGACCAAGTGGCAGTCGCGGTAAGGGTCCTGGAGATCAGATCAGGACAGACGAGGAGACGGCAAGGAATATCAGGACCAAGTGGCAGTCGCGGTAAGGGTCCTGGAGATCAGATCAGGACAGACGAGGAGACGGCAAGGAATATCAGGACCAAGTGGCAGTCGCGGTAAGGGTCCTGGAGATCAGATCAGGACAGACGAGGAGACGGCAAGGAATATCAGGACCAAGTGGCAGTCGCGGTAAGGGTCCCGGAGATCAGATCAGGACAGACGAGGAGACGGCAAGGAATATCAGGACCAAGTGGCAGTCGCGGTAAGGGTCCTGGAGATCAGATCAGGACAGACGAGGAGACGGCAAGGAATATCAGGACCAAGTGGCAGTCGCGGTAAGGGTCCTGGAGATCAGATCAGGACATCAGGACAGACGAGGAGACGGCAAGGAATATCAGGACCAAGTGGCAGTCGCGGTAAGGGTCCTGGAGATCAGATCAGGACATCAGGACAGACGAGGAGACGGCAAGGAATATCAGGACCAAGTGGCAGTCGCGGTAAGGGTCCTGGAGATCAGATCAGGACAGACGAGGAGACGGCAAGGAATATCAGGACCAAGTGGCAGTCGCGGTAAGGGTCCTGGAGATCAGGACATCAGGACAGACGAGGAGACGGCAAGGAATATCAGGACCAAGTGGCAGTCGCGGTAAGGGTCCTGGAGATCAGATCAGGACAGACGAGGAGACGGCAAGGAATATCAGGACCAAGTGGCAGTCGCGGTAAGGGTCCTGGAGATCAGATCAGGACAGACGGGGAGACGGCAAGGAATATCAGGACCAAGTGGCAGTCGCGGTAAGGGTCCTGGAGATCAGATCAGGACATCAGGACAGACGAGGAGACGGCAAGGAATATCAGGACCAAGTGGCAGTCGCGGTAAGGGTCCTGGAGATCAGATCAGGACAGACGAGGAGACGGCAAGGAATATCAGGACCAAGTGGCAGTCGCGGTAAGGGTCCTGGAGATCAGATCAGGACAGACGAGGAGACGGCAAGGAATATCAGGACCAAGTGGCAGTCGCGGTAAGGGTCCTGGAGATCAGATCAGGACATCAGGACAGACGAGGAGACGGCAAGGAAAGTGATGGAATTCACAAGAGTAGGTTGTCGCATCAATTAAAGAGCATAACATTATCTAGCGGTCGTTATACTTCTTATTCAATAACACTGAATTAACGTGAACATGGAGACAAAATGTAAACAAGAGTTTCTCTATTTTCAAAAGCACCATGTAGCACTATCTTAATCACGCAATGAACTGATGACTAAGATCTATTGGCGTCGGTGAATGATATATGAAATGACAGGATGATGGGGTGAAAGACAAAAACAGTGATTGTTGATGGCATTAGCGATCATCGGGTACCTATAGTCAGCTTAGCTTTAGCTCCGGTTCAAACCGATAACGTTGGGAAGAAAGTTTGGGGGTACAAAAGGGTGCAGGCAAGAGAGGTTCAAAAAGCTTTTGAGGATAGGTTTGAGAAGTGGTGTGAGATAGACAAGCGTGATGTTGAAGGTCTGTGGTTCAATTTTCGGAAAGTATATGAGGAGGTTAGAGATATGTTGGTTCCCTATAAGGTGTTGCAGGCAAATGCAGATCCTGCCTACTATAATAGTACAGTTAGGAGGCTTAAGAGAAAGGGTAGAAAGATGAGTAGGAAATTGAGGGAGTCAGGGGAGGGAAAGGAAGCGATCAGGGACCTGAGGCGGGACTTAAACAAGGCTAAGAGGGAGGCGAAAGAAAACTTCATGGGTGGTATGTTTAATGAACGTGATGTACAGGGTAGCTGGAATAGAATGTACAGGTTTGTTTCTAGTCAGAAGGGTAGTAGTAAGGAGTTGCCCACCTTAGTTGATCAGGGAGGGAATGAGTGGAAAACGGATAAGGAGAAGGCAGCAGCATTAAATAGATTCTACGGGGAAGTGTTCAATGTGACTGGATTTATAGGGGAGGGAGAAACAACACTGGAGGGGGAGGGGGAAGAAGTCCTGCTTACAGAGGGGGAAGTGTGGAATGTATTGAGGAAACTAAAAAGTGGGAAGTCACCAGGCATAGATGGGGTGCAAAGCGATCTCCTGAAATTAGCGGGTAGGGGGGTTGTAGGTTATTTGCTAAGGTTGTTCCAAGCCTCACTCACAGCAGGTAGAGTACCGCAAGATTGGAAAAAAGCGGAGGTGGTTCCAATTTCGAAGGGAGGGCAAAGGGGCAGGGTAGACAACTACAGGGGAATCAGTTTAACGTCACATGTATGTAAGATGATGGAAAGGGTAGTTATAAAGAGAATAATGGAGAAAGTAGATGAACATAGGGGTATTTCGGAAGTGCAGCATGGGTTTAGGAAGGGGTATTCATGTGAGACACAGTTGTTAGGTTTTGCGGAAGAGCTGGCAGGGGTAGTAGACAAGGGGGGCTGTATTGATGCAGTGTTTTTAGATTTTGAAAAGGCTTTCGACAAGGTAGATCACTCTATACTATTAGGGAAGTTAAAACTGTCCATTGGGAATGCTGGGTTAGTTAATTGGATTGGAAACTTTCTTCAGGATAGAGTTCAAACGGTTCGAGTAGGTTCGGAGGTTTCAAGTGAGGTTAAGGTTACGTCAGGAGTTCCACAGGGTAGTGTGCTAGGTCCGTTATTATTTGATTTATATATAGATGATCTGACTAGGGTTGTTAATTCGAGAATAAGGTTATTTGCAGATGATTGTGTGGTTTATAGGGAAATCAATACAGAGGAGGATGTAGTAGCTATTCAGGCAGATTTGACGGCACTTAATTGTTGGGTTCAGTTGAACAAGATGGGGTTAAATGAAGGGAAGTGTAAGTTAGTCACCTTTGGTAGGAGGAGAGTGAGGGCTGATGTAGTGTATGATGTAGGAGGGAAGTCACTTGAGTCAGTGGAAAATTACAAGTACTTGGGGGTGGTATTTGATAGACGTCTAGGGTGGGGGAGTCAGATTGAGAGAATAGTAAAAAAGAGTATAAATGCACTAAACTTTGTAATGAGGCAGCTTAGGGGGACAAGTATGAAGATAAAGGAAAAGGCTTATTTCTCGTTAGTGCGTCCCATGGTGGAATATGCTAGTTCAGTTTGGGATCCTTATAGATTAGGTGAGATAAGGGATGTGGAAAGGGTGCAAAGGATTGCAGTTAGAAGGGTTACAGGTAGGGTTAGGAGGTGGAAATGGGGGGAGAATGAAAGGGGGGAGAGGGTGAGAATATTGGAGAGTCCATCTGAGATGATCCGAGACTTGGGATGGCGGGAATTGGAAATACGGAGAAAGGAGGATCGGATCTGTAATTTCTTCAGGGTAATGGAAGGAGAAGGGGGCTGGGGAGAGTTGAATAGGTTGATTGTAAGGAATGAGTCAGGGTATGGGGGTAGGCGAAGTCATGATAGAGCAGTAGTTATAAAGGGGGCTAGATTAGATGTCGGTAAGTTCTCTTTCTTGAATAGGACAGGTAGGGATTGGAATGGGCTTAGTAGAAGTATACTTGAGGAGGATGAAATAGGGTTGAAGCTATTCCGTCAGAAGGTTAGGGAGGCGATAGGATAGGATTGATAGGCAACTTGCCACCGCGCATTTATGTGCAACTGCAAGAGTTAATAATAATAATAATAATAATAATAAAAGATTATTTTATTGTGTTTTCAGATAGTGGGAAGGTGTCGGTCGTGGCCTGTTGGTAAGGAACCATCCCAGTACTGACCTGAAGGTCAGAGGGAAACCCTGTCAGGATGGTCGACCATGGCGGGAACACCAATTTCCCGCGTGACGGTTCAGTGTGCTAGCCACGCGACCACCCATCACAGTGAACGTAATAATGTAATCAATGGTGATGAAGATTCCATGACAGTCGGAACTAAAAGTGACTCTGCCGCTCGACCGTCTCCCCTATACGCTGACACTAACCACCGGACGTTTCGACCAGCCAATGAGAGTAGAGTGTGTCGGTGACGTGGGCAGTCAACAGGGTGCCCACGCGGTGTTATGAAACTGTGTCGTTCGCCCCCCCCCCCCCCCCAACTCTGTGATGCAGCATTGCATTAGACACTTGCTAATGGCTCTTCAACAACAAGACCGAGAGGTGGAGGCTACGAGCGACCGTCCCCCTACGACACAGCACTAGCGCGCGGCTGGTTCGAGGATTCATAATAGGACAATTGTTGTAAGAAATACGCCTTCTACGAAGAATTGACACGTGAATACGATAATACCTTCAACAGATGAGTGTGTGAACTATGAACAAAAATTGTACGAATATATTGTCCTATTTTTTTTTTATTGAATCTTAATTCATTGACAACAGAGCCAAGGCCTCACAAGAGCAATATATAAATAAACAACAATATAGGCCCATATGCTTCTTTCAAGTGACGTCACTCATTGTTGAAAGAGAGAGACAACAATGTCCACCAGTTGGAATTGACCAATCAGAATGTTTGGTAGTCCACCAGTTCGCTGTGTTGCTATGGTAACGATTGTTTGTCCTGTGTTACTTGATAGAAGCCTAGATATAATATAACGATTGGGAAATGAGAAAAAACAACAGAACCAAAACAATCATATCTTCAAACACAACGTCGATAAACAATGCTTTCATCACAATCATTGATATCTCTACATAGGCCTAAACAGAAGCTTATTCAAGTGACGTCACATATTGTTATACTCAAGATACTGTTTCAAAAAACAAGTGTAATATACACTTGCGGTGATATAAAGTGCAGGACAAGAGCGTCAAGAGATTGCGTCCTGAATAAAATCCAATGAAGATATACGCACTACAGCACTAGCTAGCAGACAACGCACCAATGTCTGTACGCACTCCATTGATAGTATGTTGGAAAACTAGCAGCAAAATATGCAAAGATTTCATTTAATTAAAAACGTCTTGATAAACAATGTGACGTGACTGAAAGTGTACATGTTGATAAGAATAACATACAAGCAAACAATAATTTCACGACAGATTTTGATTAAGAGGCCACGCGCAGGCGCACGTATTTCACGCCGAAAAATGACACGGACGTAATTTTTGAGATATCAATCATAGGGCAGCAAAGCAGGCTGTGGCGCGGAAGGATAGGGTTCTAATGTAGGTTCATTCTTATGGGTAATAGCACGTACATGATTTTAAACTGTCATAACTTCTAAACTATTGATACTACAGCTAAACCAGTTAGTCTACAATGTTCAGTAAACTGTTATCTTTACGATGATACACATACATTGTATCAAACGCCTGGTAAATTTAAACAATTGGATGATAAAAAACATGCTGTAATTGCGATGTCGCCAAGCGAATGAAAGAGAGAGATAGTTGCATCGGAATTCTCACAGTGGCCGTGTTCTCAAGAAACTTGCTAGCTGCTTGCTAGGTATCGCTTGGCATCATCGCAAAACAGATGTTGCAACATTAAGCTTAGACCGTCATGCGGGTGCACTCCTACGCGCACGGCTATCGTTAGTTTTCGACGTTGCAATTACAACATGTTTTTTATCATCCAATTGTTTAAATTAACCAGGCGTTTGATACAATGTATGTATCTCATCGTAAAGATAACAGTTTACTGAACATTGTAGGCTAACTGGTTCAGCCGTAGTATTAATAGTTTAGAAGTTATGACAGTTTTAAAATCATGTACGTGCTATTACCCATAAGAATGAACCTACATTAGAACCCTATCCTTCCGCGCCACAGCCTACTTTGCTGCCCTATGATTGTTTGCATTCTGCTGATGATTAAAAAAACGGAGGTTATCGCATTTACAGAATTTTGAACAGAAAATTAGTAATTTTTCAGATTCTACTACTGGAAAATGAAAAAATTTCTTGTTTGCGTCAACCTAGATAAATACTTTAGAATAGCGAAAAAAATATATAAAATGTGAAATATATGAAAGGTGTGAGCTGGGGAATTAACGGCGTTTATGTGAATCTGAGTTCGGCGGGCTAGTCTACGGGTTGCGCCTAGCACACGATGCATGATGAAAAGTATTCCCTGAAAGTCCTTCCTATAACTGGGCTAGAATCAGGAGAGAGAATCATCTTATTGATTCGACTCTAATGCACCTTCCTAGTCTCGGAACCACCGAGCTACACGCACACGAGACCACCGCTCGTCCCACACATCTCGCGTGTGTGGTCTCGGATACGAGTGATTGATGGACCGAGAAGCTATGATTAGGCGTGAAGAGAGAGAGAGAGAGACCAACATATAAGCAGAAATCGTATGTTGAGAATCGAGATTTTTTTGTAAAAGATGAGTTGTTGTTATTTGAAGATTTAAATAGATATACGATAACTATAATGGTGTGGTTTTTTGAAGTTACAAAAACATGAGTGGAAGTTTTTGTTGAAAATAATGCATACGTTATAAGAACGAATTCTGAAGCGGGAAGCCTCTGTGTATATATATATATATATATATATATATATATATATATATATATATATATATATATATATATATATATATATATATATATATATATTATATATATATATATATATATATATATATATATATATATATATATATATATATATATATTATATATATATATATATATATATATATATATATATATATATATATATATTTATATATATATTATATATATATACACTTTCTGGCAAATTGACTGAATACGTTCACAGAAGATTATATGGCAAATTAATATTCATATGGATATTTATTTTTATCTGAGTTTATATATATTTAATATGAGGTTGTGATTGAGATCACAATTTGAGGACTTATGACAGCAATCTGTCAGATCGAATCGCTCGCCACGGACAGAAAAAGTCAAATTCAACATATTTATTCAAATCTGACAGATGGATGTATGGCTACTTCTCCGCGATAATAGGCCTACGGTCTCGACCGGCTGTCTTTCCATCTATTGACCATGAGCGCTCGAGAGTTTCGACCCGCCAACCCGGCCCTCATACTGGTCACATGACCACAACAACAAATGAGTCGTTCGTATGCTCGACTGGAATCCGCATGCACTCATTGCACGGTTCGCATGCACTCCTATCCCACTGGCTATTCCTCGACGGAAGAGAGTTCTAGTTAGTTCAAGTTACCGGTTAGTTCGACTAGGTTAGATTCAATTGAATGAGTTATATTGGGTTATTCGGGGGTTTTAGGCTGCGCGCGACGACAACAACAACAACAACAACAACAACAACATCCGCATGTGATGACACAGACCAGTGGTCCAATGAAGGGCGGCTGCCTTTATTCTAGTGCAGCCCCAAGAGTGAACTGTGTTGGTACAGCATATTCAACCGTCCCCGTGGCTCATGCAGCTAACGCGCACTGTGTAGTCGAGTCAGGCGTGGGTTCGAGTCCCGCAGCAGGCATGGGTTTTTGTGAACGTCCTTTCACTCATCATCATTTCATCCTTTCACCATCACCCGCTCATTCGTACCCCCGTATAACCTAGCTGTTGGTGAGGTCGTTATAAGTAACAATAAAATGAAATATATTCTATTTTTCGTCCAGGTTTTTGCTACCTTATGTTATGAATATTATTGCTGATCGCGCCTGACCTGCCCTAACCACAGAAACATTACACCTGCAACAGCGTTTCTTCTGGCGAGATTACATGCTTGGGCGAGCTCCACTGTTCGAAACTCTGGACTGCTTTTTTCGTGTGCCATTTTTATGGTTGGATGTTGGATGCTATAGGCCAGGGCTTCCCAACTAGCGGCCCGCGGGACCTTTTCAAACGGCCCGCAGTAGGATCTTATGAACCAATGTAAAATCACTGCAATTTATTATAACATTCTGTGTAGTCAAATTGAGAATATATTCCGCAAGGGTTCAACTGTTTTAACAAGCCAAATGGTAGGGGCGGCGTTTAAACTGGCATCATAGTTGATCATTTCTGACGAAATATTCGTATTCTGACCTACCATTTGGCTTGTGTCAGCAGGCGCACCCATTTGCCAATATCGTGTGGTTCCCCTCTTGCACCGTATCAGTAATCTAGTTGCTATAGATGGTTGGGTTCCGGTTACCCAGCACAGGCTCAAGTCGAGACTGATAGGCAACAGCAACTACGGCTTGTCCTCAAGCACGTAGGTCCAATATAATGACTGAGACAATCATAATGTTCCATTGTTGCTCTCACTAATTCCGGCAAACGATTGTTCTCCGCAATTAGGGCCTTCTTCAATTTACACCAATCATCTTACAATGCGCTGTCGTCAACAACTACGCGGCTCCACATTTCAATCTAGATCCACCCATAATCAGCCCAATTCAACGACGTCATTCCCATTCAGAACCAGGCAAACGCGAAATATGCGTTGTAAGATGAGCGAGATATCTGAATAAGGTATAATAACAGTCCTACATTTGCTACTTCATCGACTCTGGTATTCTACACACTTTGTCCTTCATTTAATGCTACTTTATCTTCTCTGGTATTCTACACACCTTGACGAATATGAGGAAATATCGAATCTAGGAAGCAGTGAATCGTAGCTCATTTCCATATATTTGATGTATAAAAACAGGTATTTGAATTTTTTTCTTCAAAACGGCTGATTCGAATTGCTTAGAAAATTGTGGTTATGTGTATCATTCATGTTTGAACACTCGGAGAGAATTTTATTTTTTTCGGAGAGGTTTCATTTTTTCAAATTTTCTTACCCAGCCTAATCTTCTGGGGTTTTTAAAAATTGTTGACATTATATTTCTCAAAATCTATCCGACCGATTCATTCCAAGAACTATACAGTTCTAAGTTGTAAAAGTTGGCCCGTACACAAAAGTTTTATGTTGATCAGTCCACCCATGTGACCTGTGCAGTGCTTACAAACAAACAAACAAACAAACAAAACAAAAAACACACAGACAAAGCTCCATAAGAGTGGGATGGAATCTTCGCTACGCTCATCTAATAAACATGCCCGTTTCGTTTTGGTTTCAATTTCAAAGCAACGCCCTCATCACGTGTTCATTTCCTACCACTTGGAATTAATCGACAAGAAATTTACACCTCATTTTTTATTTATATGCAATTTTACTTATGGCCAAAGGGAACAAGGTCCTCAAAGTGCCATGTAATGATGGGACGGATGGTGGGAAGCATCCCGACATTAGCCTGGACTGTACAGATGGAAACCGTGAAGAACCCTTGTAGAGATGGACGGTGGCGGGGATCGAACCAGGTACGATATGCCTGCCTCTTCCGGATCATATGAGGCGAGCGCGTCAACCACCTCGCTTCATGTGCCGGTATTAGACCTATGGAGAACTGTGAGCAGTGAGAAGGGCCCTCGTTAGTATCATGTTGGGATGATGTGACAACAACTAACAGTACCTTCAGTCTCATCACGCCATCATTCCCCGCCGCCAATAGATCTTGGCCATCACTGCAGTCAGTTTGGAAACGTCATATTCCGCTTGATTGGTTGTCATATATATATAGGCCTACGCACTCTTGGTATAGCTGATTCAGAAGGTTTCTTCAGATAGTTGTCTGCTGGCTGTTTTCTGATGGTCACCATGGTCACAACGCTAATGGGATCAACTAAACTGTATGATTCACCACAACATGGTTATTTGTTGCGCTTCTCATCACTGTACACATTACGATCGATCCCCCCTCCCTCCCAAATCCCCTCTATTTTCTCAACAGCTGAGGAACCGTTGGGCGTGGGTTCGAGTCCCGCATAAGGCATGGATATTTGGTGAACGTTCTCTCACTCATCATCCCTTCATAGTTTCATTAGCAACCGATAGTTTGTATCAAATTACTCAATCAATTATTACTTGGTGACTCGACTTATGTTTGTATTCGCACCGTCAGATAACGGGGTCGTTATAGCAGCCAACGGATGCCGCGCTTTACGGGCTCTTCGAGGGGAGACGTCACGAGCTCGTCCTTGGAGCCGTGTGCAAGAGGAGCGTGGGCTCACCCCGGCGACCAAATAAGGCGTTTCCCCTGTGCGTGCAGTCCGGCCCGTGACCATGCAGTTAAGGAACCCAGGGGGGGGGGGGCAGTGCTCACTCGCAAACCGTATCGACATTCTAATGCGGGGTATTTTCAATATAACATACTTTCAGTTTTCCAGTACCATCAGAATGATGTGAAGTAAAATGATTAACCAGAGTTTTCAACATTTCCACACACTGTATAGGCCTATATACAGTTTAATAATGTATTTTTATTCAGCTGTGTATATATATAGCCTATGTGTGAAAACTATGCGATATAGGCCTACGTTGATAATTGTTTCACTCATTTTATTTAGAAGGTATTCAAAATATCCGTGTGACCCCTAATGAGAATGTTGATATCACCGAGAACGAATTCCGCTAAACTGACTCTCTTGAGCAATAAACTAGTGAACAGGCAAGATTCAGATATTCTGACGCAGCTGGAGCTATCAGAAGCACGCCATTAGGATGTCCCCACGCAGCAGCTACATTATTTGGGGGTACGGATAACCAGATGATACCTATAGTATTCAATTACTGAATGTACCAACTGTTTGTCAATCTACATTATCTTCACTTTCCATGTATTGTGCTGAACATTATGTATGTACATGTACTAGTTTTTAGGCCTACTGATTCAATTTCAGATTGTTTGCATGACTACTTTTACTTTTGCTTTCATTTTTACTTTTATTTTACTTCATAAACATATTCATCATTCTGTATTGTAGTCGGCGATATTATTGAATAAATACAAATACAGCTGAAAGATGTTTGGAAAACACATGTCTTCTATTCAGGAGCCCAGACCCGAGCTGATCAGCGTCTCGACCGACTGAGCCACCGTGGGGCGGTGTCAACACACGTCATGAGCCCATCTGAAGACGTACGCGTGGGTTCGCACTCTGTGACGTCACGCGTCGGCTCGAGACGGCCGCGCGTGATATCTGGGCGTGGACGCAGGTTTCCGCGGCCGACACCCTCACGACCTGTCACGTGATGACACGAAGACATAACGGCAGTCGCCAGGTTTACCAACACATATGAGGACATTCCGAGTTCCACTGCGACATGACGTTAAACATAGCCTATACAGAGGTTCGACTTGGTAGAATCAGTCAACAAAATGTCGAATTCTAATATATTCAAGACAATAAAAATGGTTCTGAACAAATGTGTGATTGTTCCTATAATCACTATTCACTGATTAACTGGATCATACCGAGACGCGTGGCCGAGTGGTTAATACACTGAACAGTCATTCGGGAACCCGAGGTTCGATACCCGCCATGGTCGATCCTGACAGGGTTTTTTCGTGGTTTTCCTCTGTCGTTCAGGTTGATACTGGGATGGTTCCTTAACAACAGGCCACGACCGACTCCTTCACACTATCCAAACACCTGATAAAATAACCTTTCATCTCATCATCCCATCATCTCATTCATCATCCACCGACGCCAATAGATCGTGGCCATCAGTATAGTGCGTCGTTAAAACCCAATATAGAAAAAAAACTAGATCACCATTTTTCTATTGTGGTAGCCCTACTGTAAATTTCATGTTTTTATTTGTGTTACAAATGTTTTTTTTCGACAACAATAATTATCAATTATGTTTTCATTCATTTATATTAGGTTCAACGATGCAATGTGCTAATGACTACGATCTATTGGCGTCGGTGGATGATTAATGAGATGATGGGATGATGAGATGGTTGGTTATTTTATTAGGTGTTTTTGGATGATGGGAAGGAGTCGGTCGTGGCCTGTTATTGAGGAACCATCCCAGGATTGACCTGCACAACGGAGGGAAACCACGAAAAACCCCTGTCAGGATGGCCGACAATGGCGGGAATCGAACCCCAGTCTCCTGAATGACGGTTCAGTGTATGTAGTATTCAGTGTATATTGGGATAACACATGACCATAGCTGCTTTTACACTACACCAGTAAACCCACGGGCCAACCGGCCAACCCGTGGTCTAACCCCGTGGTCTAACCCCGTGGTCTAACCCCGTGGTCTAACCCCGTGGTCTAACCCCGTGGTCTAACCCCGTGGTCTAACCACTGCTTGTTTGTAGGAAACTATGGTTTATAGAAGACCGTGTCTGATATATATGCCTCCTTGAGTCAGTACAAATCGCACCAATATAAGTAGCAGTATAGAAAGCCGTGTATGCCAAATTGTTTTCGTGTTGTAACTTTGACAGCTGTGCCTAGATACAACTCGAAGTCTTAAGTTGAAATGATAGACACATTTGACGTTTTCTCCCATATAGAGTGATATGTTATGGTTTCATGTGTGTTGCAGATGATTGTTCAGGTTATATTAGTCTACATTCATGATCCATTCAATTAGAATATACTTTAAAATTTGAGTGAACCTTCAACCTTGGAGTTGAAACTTGGACGAGAGTGAGAAAGAAGCGAACTTCTGCTTGCGGGTTCAACCCTAGCCTGCACTAGGGTTAGAGCTCCTGCGGGTTGACCCAGGCTTTGTACTGTGTGAACACAGCAATATTTTTAACCGCGGGTAGACCGCGGGCAAACACGTAGTGTAAAAACAGCTCATGTGTATTTTGCATAAATATTAAATATATGGCTTTGATGGAGAATATGTTTTCAAATGTTAGTTATGGTCCTTACTTATTGATATGTGTTGCGCACGCATGTGGGAAAAAGTTATTTCCGTGAGCGAACGGGTGTGATAATCCATGCCACGTACACGTGTTGGTAACACAATACGTGCGACACGTGCCGACACGTAGTCAAGGGGCACTTGAGACGTGTTGTGGGGCTTCGTAATCCGGATCTACTTCCTAGTTGAACAACACGCAGCTGTGCGGGAAGACATACAGGGTAGTTCGTCTTATGGGATGAGCGTTAGTGGAGACTCCACGGCACTGAGTGACATGTGCTCACTTGTCGACAGTTCAACACACGCTGAGAGAAACTTTAGGTCCTTACCGCGACTGTCACTTGAAATAACATCCCAAGCCTAGCTAGCTCCAAGCGACTAAGAACTTCTGATGTTTTACTGTCTACTAAACTAGACGACGTAAATACTATGACAATACAAGATAATAACTAGGTTCGAAACTGTAATAATCTGTCATAGTGCGTATATATACCAACAGTGCTATAGGATTTTGTGCTTACACCAATGGAAATAAAGTAGGACTGGACATGTAGCTCTACCGTTGAACAACAACGAATACGAATCCTTGTCTCATGGACCTAGCTAGGCCCAGGACGTTATTTCAAGGACCCAAGTTCGTAAACACAGGTCGATCGTAATCTAAATGTACTGTGGTGGGCCCAATTGATACATAATATTCTTTGTGTGATATTTCAATTATTATAAATCACAATCCAGAACTTGGGAACATCGAGGAGTCAGAAGAAAGTCATATTTCTGATGATGAGGCAGGATCGTTCGACAGGAAACCAAGAGGACGATACCGTGCGTCATACCTATAGACATATTGAACTCGGTGAACAAACTGTAAGTCTGCAGTGAACTGAATGTTCAGGGATATTGAACAACTCGGTAGGTATTCTGTTTCAAGGAAGAGGAATAGCCTCATCATGTAGCTCAGTCGACTGAGGCACCGCTTTAGAAACTGAAACCTAATCCATCATAGTCCCACATAACTCATGGGTTTTTGTAAACGTCCTTTCACTTATCACTGCATAGTTTGATTATCACCTGCTCATTCGTACCCCGTATAACCCAGCTGTTGGTGGGGTCGTTGAGCAAACAATAAGCATCAATAATGAGGGACAGTAATGTGCTAGCTTCATGATTGTTTTAATGGAGTGCTTGCCACAAATTACGTCAAGTCACTGATGTCAAAACTAACGTAATGTTAGTATTTCCATTCCTTTTCCAATCACCATTTGTTACTAGAACACAATTACGCTTTGGAGAGATGAATGCACGAATTTCACTCAGTCGGAACCCCCGTGCCCCAATGAGACGGTCGAGCGCAGCTAGCTAGCGGGACGGGAGAGTTGAATGCAAGGATTGCGTGACGCCACGGCCGCCAGGTAGCACGTGTGGTAGAGGGTGCAGTTGCACGTAGACCTGCGAGTGACGTCATCTCGCCAGATCTCAGTAGCTTGACATTCTGATCGAATCTTGCAACAGCTCGGCATTTCGTCAAGTCGAATCAACTCTAGTAGGCCTAGTATTGTCAACTAGAATGAATAATGATTAAAATATCCACAATATTATTCAGAGAAACAAAGTTGGAATTATTAATTGAATTAATTCATTTTACTTGGAACGGAAATGTTATTTACATTTTTACAGACTACTTGTGTACTCAAAAGTAGGTCGTCCTAATTTTTAAAAACTGTACAGTCTCTGATAATCACAAAATCCCTCAGCATTTCTCAAAATTCAACGCTTTTTAAAGATGTAGTTGGGTTTCTTATCGTAAACCTCGTCCTGAAACACACTGTTGAACTGAATATAACAGAGTTGAACAAATAACGGTGACATTCGTGGTTTGTTATGATGGTTTAGAGTTTAGACGACCTTCTACCGTACGAACAAATTAAAATAAAAACAATTATTTAAAAAACCAACAATCAAAAGCATTTTGTAGCGGATTAACAAATGACATACTTTATAAATGGATAATGACTAATGTCACCTTCCTTCATCCCGACTGCAGGACGGTCTGTTTCAAGGTCAAACCTAATCTCGAGCGTTTACAAGTCCCCGTTCCCAAGAGATGACGTGACGTCTAGCGAGGCAACGGTCATATCCGTCATAGAGGTCGATTACCACACAGTCTGCCAACGTACCCGAGGAAAACATCATTGAACAGACTCACAACAGGGTTGATGCTAATAATTGGCCTAATATTCGTGGTCTACACCACTAAGGCCCGGTTTCACGAAACTGGATTAAGCCATAGTTAGTGGATTAGCACCCTCACTAAGGCCCGGTTTTACGAAAGTGGATTAAGCAATAGTTAGTGGATTAGCACCCTCACTAAGGCCCGGTTTTACGAAACTGGATTAAGCAATGGTTAGCGGATTAACTTGTTATCACCATTGGTTACATATGTTATTTTCGTACCTTTAATTAATAGTTAGTGGATTAGCACCCTCACTAAGGCCCGGTTTTACGAAACTGGATTAAGCAATAGTTAGTGGATTAGCACCCTCACTAAGATTGGTAAAACCGGGCCTGACGGCAATAAAACCAATAATGTACAGAATCACGAGTCGGTGATTGTTATTGATAATTGATAATGCTGAGACGCGTGGCCGAGTGGTTAATACACTGAACTGTCATTCAGGAGACCGGAGTTCGATTCCCGCCAAGGTCGACCATCCTGACATGGTTTCCCTCTGTCGTTCAGGTCAATACTGGATGGTAAACAGGCCACGACCGATTCCTTCCCACTATCCATGAACACCTAATGAAACAACCTTTCATCTCATCATCCCATCCTCTAATCTATCATTCACCGACGCCAATAGATCGTGGTCATCAGTACAGTCGTTGAACCCAATATAATTAGTTTCAAATGCAGCTGTGGGCGAGATTCCAGTGTGACGTCACAGCTAGAGACGAGATGTAATCTGCGGACTGCTGTGACCGTGCGATACACACTGGCGCCACCTTCCCCCACGCAGGCTGCCTGCTGCGCTACGAACCGAACCGGCACAGGCAGCTCAGTTGCTGGCGCGCTCGCCAGAGGGCATCGAGAACCAACTCTTTACTCTATTATTACATCCTACTCCTTTATCGACAATCATTTCAGTGAACTTCTGTTTGAAAGCAAATGCGGAAGCTTAGTTTCAGTTGATACTGGATTTTCACCATTATATTTGATGGTCTCCATGGTCACCGAGCTTATATAATCAACCAAACTATATGATTCACTGCCAACAAAATATCAAAATACAGTAACTCGAGAGTTAAGAAGGGAGTCAAGACACGCCACAGATAGACACTACAAGAATTCAAATTCGAGAGATAAGACAGAAGTTTTCATCAATTAGGTTAGACGTTTAGGCCCTACGCCACAGGGCCCAGATACACAAAGAGTCCTTATCTTTAGGACGTCCCAAGTTAGAACCATTTTACTGAGTTGAGACCTACATTGGTCCTAACTCTGTCAAATGGTCCTAACTTAGGACGAACTAAAGATAGGCCTCTCCACTGTGGTCCGAGCCCAGGTAGACAATTCTCCAGTTACAAGTGCAGGAAAGTAGCGAATACGGTGAGTATAATATAACTGCAAGTAGGCCTCTCCACTGTGGTCCGAGCCCAGGTAGACAATTCTCCAGTTACAAGTGCGGGAAAGTAGCGAATACGGTGAGTATAATATAACTGCAAGTAGGCCTCTCCACTGTGGTCCGAGCCCAGGTAGACAATTCTCCAGTTACAAGTGCAGGAAAGTAGCGAATACGGTGAGTATAATATAACTGCAAGTAGGCTTGCCTCGACAATACACGGTGTAGGCAGTAGGCCTCTCCACTGTGGTCCGAGCCCAGGTAGACAATTCTCCAGTTACAAGTGCAGGAAAGTAGCGAATACGGTGAGTATAATATAACTGCAAGTAGGCTTGCCTCGACAATACACGGTGTAGGCAGTAGGCCTCTCCACTGTGGTCCGAGCCCAGGTAGACAATTCTCCAGTTACAAGTGCGGGAAAGTAGCGAATACGGTGAGTATAATATAACTGCAAGTAGGCCTCTCCACTGTGGTCCGAGCCCAGGTAGACAATTCTCCAGTTACAAGTGCAGGAAAGTAGCGAATACGGTGAGTATAATATAACTGCAAGTAGGCTTGCCTCGACAATACACGGTGTAGGCAGTAGGCCTCTCCACTGTGGTCCGAGCCCAGGTAGACAATTCTCCAGTTACAAGTGCAGGAAAGTAGCGAATACGGTGAGTATAATATAACTGCAAGTAGGCCTCTCCACTGTGGTCCGAGCCCAGGTAGACAATTCTCCAGTTACAAGTGCAGGAAAGTAGCGAATACGGTGAGTATAATATAACTGCAAGTAGGCCTCTCCACTGTGGTCCGAGCCCAGGTAGACAATTCTCCAGTTACAAGTGCAGGAAAGTAGCGAATACGGTGAGTATAATATAACTGCAAGTAGGCCTCTCCACTGTGGTCCGAGCCCAGGTAGACAATTCTCCAGTTACAAGTGCAGGAAAGTAGCGAATACGGTGAGTATAATATAACTGCAAGTAGGCTCGCCTCGACAATACACGGTGTAGGCAGTAGGCCTCTCCACTGTGGTCCGAGCCCAGGTAGACAATTCTCCAGTTACAAGTGCAGGAAAGTAGCGAATACGGTGAGTATAATATAACTGCAAGTAGGCTTGCCTCGACAATACACGGTGTAGGCAGTAGGCCTCTCCACTGTGGTCCGAGCCCAGGTAGACAATTCTCCAGTTACAAGTGCAGGAAAGTAGCGAATACGGTGAGTATAATATAACTGCAAGTAGGCCTCTCCACTGTGGTCCGAGCCCAGGTAGACAATTCTCCAGTTACAAGTGCAGGAAAGTAGCGAATACGGTGAGTATAATATAACTGCAAGTAGGCTTGCCTCGACAATACACGGTGTAGGCAGTAGGCCTCTCCACTGTGGTCCGAGCCCAGGTAGACAATTCTCCAGTTACAAGTGCAGGAAAGTAGCGAATACGGTGAGTATAATATAACTGCAAGTAGGCTTGCCTCGACAATACACGGTGTAGGCAGTAGGCCTCTCCACTGTGGTCCGAGCCCAGGTAGACAATTCTCCAGTTACAAGTGCAGGAAAGTAGCGAATACGGTGAGTATAATATAACTGCAAGTAGGCCTCTCCACTGTGGTCCGAGCCCAGGTAGACAATTCTCCAGTTACAAGTGCAGGAAAGTAGCGAATACGGTGAGTATAATATAACTGCAAGTAGGCTTGCCTCGACAATACACGGTGTAGGCAGTAGGCCTCTCCACTGTGGTCCGAGCCCAGGTAGACAATTCTCCAGTTACAAGTGCAGGAAAGTAGCGAATACGGTGAGTATAATATAACTGCAAGTAGGCCTCTCCACTGTGGTCCGAGCCCAGGTAGACAATTCTCCAGTTACAAGTGCAGGAAAGTAGCGAATACGGTGAGTATAATATAACTGCAAGTAGGCTCGCCTCGACAGTACACGGTGTAGGCAGTAGGCCTCTCCACTGTGGTCCGAGCCCAGGTAGACAATTCTCCAGTTACAAGTGCAGGAAAGTAGCGAATACGGTGAGTATAATATAACTGCAAGTAGGCCTCTCCACTGTGGTCCGAGCCCAGGTAGACAATTCTCCAGTTACAAGTGCAGGAAAGTAGCGAATACGGTGAGTATAATATAACTGCAAGTAGGCTTGCCTCGACAATACACGGTGTAGGCAGTAGGCCTCTCCACTGTGGTCCGAGCCCAGGTAGACAATTCTCCAGTTACAAGTGCGGGAAAGTAGCGAATACGGTGAGTATAATATAACTGCAAGTAGGCTTGCCTCGACAATACACGGTGTAGGCAGTAGGCGTCTCCACTGTGGTCCGAGCCCAGGTAGACAATTCTCCAGTTACAAGTGCAGGAAAGTAGCGAATACGGTGAGTATAATATAACTGCAAGTAGGCTTGCCTCGACAATACACGGTGTAGGCAGTAGGCCTCTCCACTGTGGTCCGAGCCCAGGTAGACAATTCTCCAGTTACAAGTGCAGGAAAGTAGCGAATACGGTGAGTATAATATAACTGCAAGTAGGCCTCTCCACTGTGGTCCGAGCCCAGGTAGACAATTCTCCAGTTACAAGTGCAGGAAAGTAGCGAATACGGTGAGTATAATATAACTGCAAGTAGGCTTGCCTCGACAATACACGGTGTAGGCAGTAGGCCTCTCCACTGTGGTCCGAGCCCAGGTAGACAATTCTCCAGTTACAAGTGCAGGAAAGTAGCGAATACGGTGAGTATAATATAACTGCAAGTAGGCGTCTCCACTGTGGTCCGAGCCCAGGTAGACAATTCTCCAGTTACAAGTGCAGGAAAGTAGCGAATACGGTGAGTATAATATAACTGCAAGTAGGCCTCTCCACTGTGGTCCGAGCCCAGGTAGACAATTCTCCAATTACAAGTGCGGGAAAGTAGCGAATACGGTGAGTATAATATAACTGCAAGTAGGCTCGCCTCGACAATACACGGTGTAGGCAGTAGGCGTCTCCACTGTGGTCCGAGCCCAGGTAGACAATTCTCCAGTTACAAGTGCAGGAAAGTAGCGAATACGGTGAGTATAATATAACTGCAAGTAGGCTTGCCTCGACAATACACGGTGTAGGCAGTAGGCCTCTCCACTGTGGTCCGAGCCCAGGTAGACAATTCTCCAGTTACAAGTGCAGGAAAGTAGCGAATACGGTGAGTATAATATAACTGCAAGTAGGCTCGCCTCGACAATACACGGTGTAGGCAGTAGGCCTCTCCACTGTGGTCCGAGCCCAGGTAGACAATTCTCCAGTTACAAGTGCAGGAAAGTAGCGAATACGGTGAGTATAATATAACTGCAAGTAGGCGTCTTCACTGTGGTCCGAGCCCAGGTAGACAATTCTCCAGTTACAAGTGCAGGAAAGTAGCGAATACGGTGAGTATAATATAACTGCAAGTAGGCTTGCCTCGACAATACACGGTGTAGGCAGTAGGCCTCTCCACTGTGGTCCGAGCCCAGGTAGACAATTCTCCAGTTACAAGTGCAGGAAAGTAGCGAATACGGTGAGTATAATATAACTGCAAGTAGGCTCGCCTCGACAATACACGGTGTAGGCAGTAGGCCTCTCCACTGTGGTCCGAGCCCAGGTAGACAATTCTCCAGTTACAAGTGCAGGAAAATAGCGAATACGGTGAGTATAATATAACTGCAAGTAGGCTCGCCTCGACAATACACGGTGTAGGCAGTAGGCCTCTCCACTGTGGTCCGAGCCCAGGTAGACAATTCTCCAGTTACAAGTGCAGGAAAGTAGCGAATACGGTGAGTATAATATAACTGCAAGTAGGCCTCTCCACTGTGGTCCGAGCCCAGGTAGACAATTCTCCAGTCACAAGTGCAGGAAAGTAGCGAATACGGTGAGTATAATATAACTGCAAGTAGGCTTGCCTCGACAATACACGGTGTAGGCAGTAGGCCTCTCCACTGTGGTCCGAGCCCAGGTAGACAATTCTCCAGTTACAAGTGCAGGAAAGTAGCGAATACGGTGAGTATAATATAACTGCAAGTAGGCTTGCCTCGGACAATACACGGTGTAGGCAGTAGGCCTCTCCACTGTGGTCCGAGCCCAGGTAGACAATTCTCCAGTTACAAGTGCAGGAAAGTAGCGAATACGGTGAGTATAATATAACTGCAAGTAGGCTTGCCTCGACAATACACGGTGTAGGCAGTAGGCCTCTCCACTGTGGTCCGAGCCCAGGTAGACAATTCTCCAGTTACAAGTGCAGGAAAGTAGCAAATACGGTGAGTATAATATAACTGCAAGTAGGCTTGCCTCGACAATACACGGTGTAGGCAGTAGGCCTCTCCACTGTGGTCCGAGCCCAGGTAGACAATTCTCCAATTACAAGTGCGGGAAAGTAGCGAATACGGTGAGTATAATATAACTGCAAGTAGGCCTCTCCACTGTGGTCCGAGCCCAGGTAGACAATTCTCCAGTTACAAGTGCAGGAAAGTAGCGAATACGGTGAGTATAATATAACTGCAAGTAGGCTTGCCTCGGACAATACACGGTGTAGGCAGTAGGCCTCTCCACTGTGGTCCGAGCCCAGGTAGACAATTCTCCAGTTACAAGTGCAGGAAAGTAGCGAATACGGTGAGTATAATATAACTGCAAGTAGGCTTGCCTCGACAATACACGGTGTAGGCAGTAGGCCTCTCCACTGTGGTCCGAGCCCAGGTAGACAATTCTCCAGTTACAAGTGCAGGAAAGTAGCAAATACGGTGAGTATAATATAACTGCAAGTAGGCCTCTCCACTGTGGTCCGAGCCCAGGTAGACAATTCTCCAGTTACAAGTGCAGGAAAGTAGCGAATACGGTGAGTATAATATAACTGCAAGTAGGCTTGCCTCGACAATACACGGTGTAGGCAGTAGGCCTCTCCACTGTGGTCCGAGCCCAGGTAGACAATTCTCCAGTTACAAGTGCAGGAAAGTAGCGAATACGGTGAGTATAATATAACTGCAAGTAGGCTCGCCTCGACAATACACGGTGTAGGCAGTAGGCCTCTCCACTGTGGTCCGAGCCCAGGTAGACAATTCTCCAGTTACAAGTGCAGGAAAGTAGCGAATACGGTGAGTATAATATAACTGCAAGTAGGCTCGCCTCGACAATACACGGTGTAGGCAGTAGGCCTCTCCACTGTGGTCCGAGCCCAGGTAGACAATTCTCCAGTTACAAGTGCAGGAAAGTAGCGAATACGGTGAGTATAATATAACTGCAAGTAGGCTTGCCTCGACAATACACGGTGTAGGCAGTAGGCCTCTCCACTGTGGTCCGAGCCCAGGTAGACAATTCTCCAGTTACAAGTGCAGGAAAGTAGCGAATACGGTGAGTATAATATAACTGCAAGTAGGCTTGCCTCGACAATACACGGTGTAGGCAGTAGGCCTCTCCACTGTGGTCCGAGCCCAGGTAGACAATTCTCCAATTACAAGTGCAGGAAAGTAGCGAATACGGTGAGTATAATATAACTGCAAGTGGGCTTGCCTCGACAATACACGGTGTAGGCAGTAGGCCTCTCCACTGTGGTCCGAGCCCAGGTAGACAATTCTCCAGTTACAAGTGCAGGAAAGTAGCGAATACGGTGAGTATAATATAACTGCAAGTAGGCTTGCCTCGACAATACACGGTGTAGGCAGTAGGCCTCTCCACTGTGGTCCGAGCCCAGGTAGACAATTCTCCAGTTACAAGTGCAGGAAAGTAGCGAATACGGTGAGTATAATATAACTGCAAGTAGGCTTGCCTCGACAATACACGGTGTAGGCAGTAGGCCTCTCCACTGTGGTCCGAGCCCAGGTAGACAATTCTCCAGTTACAAGTGCAGGAAAGTAGCGAATACGGTGAGTATAATATAACTGCAAGTAGGCTTGCCTCGACAATACACGGTGTAGGCAGTAGGCCTCTCCACTGTGGTCCGAGCCCAGGTAGACAATTCTCCAGTTACAAGTGCAGGAAAGTAGCGAATACGGTGAGTATAATATAACTGCAAGTAGGCTCGCCTCGACAATACACGGTGTAGGCAGTAGGCCTCCCCACTGTGGTCCGAGCCCAGGTAGACAATTCTCCAGTTACAAGTGCAGGAAAGTAGCGAATACGGTGAGTATAATATAACTGCAAGTAGGCTTGCCTCGACAATACACGGTGCAGGCAGTAGGCCTCTCCACTGTGGTCCGAGCCCAGGTAGACAATTCTCCAGTTACAAGTGCAGGAAAGTAGCGAATACGGTGAGTATAATATAACTGCAAGTAGGCTCGCCTCGACAATACACGGTGTAGGCAGTAGGCCTCTCCACTGTGGTCCGAGCCCAGGTAGACAATTCTCCAGTTACAAGTGCAGGAAAGTAGCGAATACGGTGAGTATAATATAACTGCAAGTAGGCTTGCCTCGACAATACACGGTGTAGGCAGTAGGCCTCTCCACTGTGGTCCGAGCCCAGGTAGACAATTCTCCAGTTACAAGTGCAGGAAAGTAGCGAATACGGTGAGTATAATATAGCTGCAAGTAGGCTCGCCTCGACAATACACGGTGTAGGCAGTAGGCCTCTACACTGTGGTCCGAGCCCAGGTAGACAATTCTCCAGTTACAAGTGCAGGAAAGTAGCGAATACGGTGAGTATAATATAACTGCAAGTAGGCTTGCCTCGACAATACACGGTGTAGGCAGTAGGCCTCTCCACTGTGGTCCGAGCCCAGGTAGACAATTCTCCAGTTACAAGTGCGGGAAAGTAGCGAATACGGTGAGTATAATATAACTGCAAGTAGGCTTGCCTCGACAATACACGGTGTAGGCAGTAGGCCTCTCCACTGTGGTCCGAGCCCAGGTAGACAATTCTCCAGTTACAAGTGCAGGAAAGTAGCGAATACGGTGAGTAGATTATAACTGCAAGTAGGCTCGCCTCGACAATACACGGTGTAGGCAGTAGGCCTCTCCACTGTGGTCCGAGCCCAGGTAGACAATTCTCCAGTTACAAGTGCGGGAAAGTAGCGAATACGGTGAGTATAATATAACTGCAAGTAGGCTTGCCTCGACAATACACGGTGTAGGCAGTAGGCCTCTCCACTGTGGTCCGAGCCCAGGTAGACAATTCTCCAGTTACAAGTGCAGGAAAGTAGCGAATACGGTGAGTATAATATAACTGCAAGTAGGCTTGCCTCGACAATACACGGTGTAGGCAGTAGGCCTCTCCACTGTGGTCCGAGCCCAGGTAGACAATTCTCCAGTTACAAGTGCGGGAAAGTAGCGAATACGGTGAGTATAATATAACTGCAAGTAGGCTTGCCTCGACAATACACGGTGTAGGCAGTAGGCCTCTACACTGTGGTCCGAGCCCAGGTAGACAATTCTCCAGTTACAAGTGCGGGAAAGTAGCGAATACGGTGAGTATAATATAACTGCAAGTAGGCTTGCCTCGACAATACACGGTGTAGGCAGTAGGCCTCTCCACTGTGGTCCGAGCCCAGGTAGACAATTCTCCAGTTACAAGTGCAGGAAAGTAGCGAATACGGTGAGTATAATATAACTGCAAGTAGGCTTGCCTCGACAATACACGGTGTAGGCAGTAGGCCTCTCCACTGTGGTCCGAGCCCAGGTAGACAATTCTCCAGTTACAAGTGCGGGAAAGTAGCGAATACGGTGAGTATAATATAACTGCAAGTAGGCTCGCCTCGACAATACACGGTGTAGGCAGTAGGCCTCTCCACTGTGGTCCGAGCCCAGGTAGACAATTCTCCAGTTACAAGTGCGGGAAAGTAGCGAATACGGTGAGTATAATATAACTGCAAGTAGGCCTCTCCACTGTGGTCCGAGCCCAGGTAGACAATTCTCCAGTTACAAGTGCAGGAAAGTAGCGAATACGGTGAGTATAATATAACTGCAAGTAGGCTCGCCTCGACAATACACGGTGTAGGCAGTAGGCCTCTCCACTGTGGTCCGAGCCCAGGTAGACAATTCTCCAGTTACAAGTGCGGGAAAGTAGCGAATACGGTGAGTATAATATAACTGCAAGTAGGCCTCTCCACTGTGGTCCGAGCCCAGGTAGACAATTCTCCAGTTACAAGTGCAGGAAAGTAGCGAATACGGTGAGTATAATATAACTGCAAGTAGGCTTGCCTCGACAATACACGGTGTAGGCAGTAGGCCTCTCCACTGTGGTCCGAGCCCAGGTAGACAATTCTCCAGTTACAAGTGCGGGAAAGTAGCGAATACGGTGAGTATAATATAACTGCAAGTAGGCCTCTCCACTGTGGTCCGAGCCCAGGTAGACAATTCTCCAGTTACAAGTGCAGGAAAGTAGCGAATACGGTGAGTATAATATAACTGCAAGTAGGCTTGCCTCGACAATACACGGTGTAGGCAGTAGGCCTCTCCACTGTGGTCCGAGCCCAGGTAGACAATTCTCCAGTTACAAGTGCGGGAAAGTAGCGAATACGGTGAGTATAATATAACTGCAAGTAGGCTTGCCTCGACAATACACGGTGTAGGCAGTAGGCCTCTCCACTGTGGTCCGAGCCCAGGTAGACAATTCTCCAGTTACAAGTGCAGGAAAGTAGCGAATACGGTGAGTATAATATAACTGCAAGTAGGCTTGCCTCGACAATACACGGTGTAGGCAGTAGGCCTCTCCACTGTGGTCCGAGCCCAGGTAGACAATTCTCCAGTTACAAGTGCGGGAAAGTAGCGAATACGGTGAGTATAATATAACTGCAAGTAGGCTTGCCTCGACAATACACGGTGTAGGCAGTAGGCCTCTACACTGTGGTCCGAGCCCAGGTAGACAATTCTCCAGTTACAAGTGCGGGAAAGTAGCGAATACGGTGAGTATAATATAACTGCAAGTAGGCTTGCCTCGACAATACACGGTGTAGGCAGTAGGCCTCTCCACTGTGGTCCGAGCCCAGGTAGACAATTCTCCAGTTACAAGTGCGGGAAAGTAGCGAATACGGTGAGTATAATATAACTGCAAGTAGGCTCGCCTCGACAATACACGGTGTAGGCAGTAGGCCTCTCCACTGTGGTCCGAGCCCAGGTAGACAATTCTCCAGTTACAAGTGCGGGAAAGTAGCGAATACGGTGAGTATAATATAACTGCAAGTAGGCCTCTCCACTGTGGTCCGAGCCCAGGTAGACAATTCTCCAGTTACAAGTGCAGGAAAGTAGCGAATACGGTGAGTATAATATAACTGCAAGTAGGCTTGCCTCGACAATACACGGTGTAGGCAGTAGGCCTCTCCACTGTGGTCCGAGCCCAGGTAGACAATTCTCCAGTTACAAGTGCGGGAAAGTAGCGAATACGGTGAGTATAATATAACTGCAAGTAGGCCTCTCCACTGTGGTCCGAGCCCAGGTAGACAATTCTCCAGTTACAAGTGCAGGAAAGTAGCGAATACGGTGAGTATAATATAACTGCAAGTAGGCTTGCCTCGACAATACACGGTGTAGGCAGTAGGCCTCTCCACTGTGGTCCGAGCCCAGGTAGACAATTCTCCAGTTACAAGTGCGGGAAAGTAGCGAATACGGTGAGTATAATATAACTGCAAGTAGGCCTCTCCACTGTGGTCCGAGCCCAGGTAGACAATTCTCCAGTTACAAGTGCAGGAAAGTAGCGAATACGGTGAGTATAATATAACTGCAAGTAGGCCTCTCCACTGTGGTCCGAGCCCAGGTAGACAATTCTCCAGTTACAAGTGCAGGAAAGTAGCGAATACGGTGAGTATAATATAACTGCAAGTAGGCCTCTCCACTGTGGTCCGAGCCCAGGTAGACAATTCTCCAGTTACAAGTGCAGGAAAGTAGCGAATACGGTGAGTATAATATAACTGCAAGTAGGCTCGCCTCGACAGTACACGGTGTAGGCAGTAGGCCTCTCCACTGTGGTCCGAGCCCAGGTAGACAATTCTCCAGTTACAAGTGCGGGAAAGTGGCGAATACGGTGAGTATAATATAGCTGCAAGTAGGCCTCTCCACTGTGGTCCGAGCCAGCCGCGCGCCAATGGTGTGGCATACGGGGGACGGTCGCTCGGAACCTCCGTCTCTCCATCACACGTATGCCACACACTTATCTCCTGAACGTGCGATTACATCCTATCCGTCACAACACTGCTACTTATCAACTGCATTTCATAGCTTGCAAACAGGTACACTAGCGGGACTCATCAAAACTTATTCTTTTGACAAAAATTACATTCAAATTCAATTCAATTCTTTTTTTTTCACCAATTTTCTAATCATTTTATTCTTGCTTTTTTACACATAAATAGTGATGAACACTAATAAAAAATCGAATCATGATGACAATATATGGTCATGACAAAGAAATATTATTATATTCAACAAAATTGATATAAACAGTTTGAAGTGTATGGAAATAATAATGATATCTTATATATTTATAACTTATATAAATTTTGCAATTATATTTCAAATATTCCAAATAAAATTCTAATCCGAGTATATATAGAATATTCAAGAAACCCGCGTACTATACCATACAGCTTCATACAATAGCTACGCAATATTTAGCCGCACCTCATTTATACTATCAATGAGGTGCGTATATATATTATCTGCTGGTTTTTAGTGCGTCAAGGTACCTCGATAGGCCCGTTCCGATGGCCGCTAGTGTACTGAAGCCAGCATTGCAACTCCAGACTTCTCTGGCAACGTCTTGTGCAGTCTGTCAAGCTGGGCGTGAGCTCGAGTCCCGTGTAAGGCACGTAAACACCGTTCATAAATCAGCCGGTTATTTGCTTGACCCCACCACCAGCTAGGTTATGTGGGGTGATGGTGACAAACTCTTGCCGGGACTCGGGACCCGGGATGCGGACGCGATGAATACGGTTACATCATCTCAAAGCCACAAATATCTCCAGTTTGAACCAATAAGTACATATGGAAATGGTATAAGACCAAGTTATATGACGTCATAGACTTAATTGTAGCCACTAGAGGTGAAGGTTCCGAGCGACCGTCTCCCCTATCCCACACCACTAGCGCACGGGTGACCACAAGTATTCTTTCGTAGATTTGAGTATACAAAAAAAATCCTACTTTTTTAATACGAACGATCCTACTTTTATCCATAGCCTTAATTGGGAAACAATGATTTTGTATCAAGTTTCCATGTTATTAAAAAAAATCCTGATTATTCTAGTTTTGAGGTCAACTTTTACATTATTCTCAATTTCATTTTTAATTCAAATAATTATGATTATTTAAAATATAATGAGTGGATTCAGAAAACAAAGACAAATTCAGCTCACAGGTTTCGAGTTCAAAATGAGAAACACATCCGTACAATGATCGTAATGAGTGTCTCCAACACTTGACCTGTACTGCAAGAGACGACGGATCGTGACGAGCTGGGGCCCTATTCTCGATTCTTCGTTTAGCAAAACGTATGCGTTTTAGCGATCACGTGACCGACAAAACGCATGATTTCCTCAAGACCCTATTCTCGAACTCCAAGACGTACGATATATCGTCTCGCACTGCGTCACGTATGGTCTATTTCTACTCGCCTCAAAAAAGCGGGCGAGTACTGTCAAACGCATACGTGTTATGGAAACTTTTTTGTCGTTTCAAGATTAAAAAATGGAAAAACAATTTCGCGTGGTGATGAAATAATGAAACAATTGTATATAAGTGGTACCACATGTCTATAGAAGTACGTTTTAAGCTTCTGATTTTCTGATTAGCTCCATAAAAAAATATATATTTTAATATCACTATCTTCACTTCCTTTTGACCTTCACTTATAGATTACCACTGTACTAGGCCTAAATTAGACACTAACCTAAAAACAAATAAAACTACGATTCTCCTTTCATATTTAAAATTAACTAAATTAAAAGAGATAGGTCTATAAATAAGATTAGGTCTAGTTTTTAGTAATATCCTATGAGCATGTACAAAAAGAAATTCACATTCTATTTTGAATTTTTATATAGTATTATAGAGTAGGCCTGGACCTAAACTTGTAACTTGGGGCTAATTAGAATTGCGATAAACATGATAATTATTAATTTTGCCTACCTTGTTGTTTTCAATTACTTTTGACATTCCATAACCTAGAAATGTTTTGTTATGAACCGACAGCTCACAGCTGTTTGTCTGTGATTTGATTGGCCCAAAATGAGGGGATAGTGACGTCTACATGACGTCAGCAAGACGCATACGTTTTAGCTCTTTCTGAAAACGCACTTCGAGTAGAAAAAGTGGAGAATAGGGTTTTTGGTTTCTCGAAACACGTATGCGTCTCCGAGCCATACGTGTGAGTCGCATGCTAGTTACTCGCACGGGAAAACGTACGAGCTCGAGAATAGGGCCCCTGGAGTTCCCCAGCATCACGTGACCGACTGACGTCATGATTTCCAGCTCAAGTAACTTGTGATACCGGTAAGGTCACACCACATAATGAATAGGCCCACTATAATACAGCTTGAAGCAAAAGTCAAAGTCTCCCGGTCAAAGCAGTCGACCATGTTATATTGTATAGGATTTAACAGGTATCAAACGACAGAAACAGGCTTTTACTTATGCTTCAAGCCCTACATGGGCCTACATATACCTGTAAGTATCACTCAATCACTTAGCTCATAAGAATTGAGATAAATAAAAAATCGATTAAATTCATATAATAATAATAATAATAATAATAATAATAATAATAATAATAATAATAATAATAATCTTTATTCAGTTGAGCATAGTGTTGTACAAGAGAAAAAAAAAGTACAAATGTGCTATAGAATGCGTCAAATCTAATACAATATAAAATATAATATGAAATACAGAAAATATAAAATATACAATATGTGCATGTCTTCATATATAAATATAAGATTACAATGAAAAGAAGTCTGCAATTGTGTGTGGACAGATATTGATGAGGTGTCGTTTCAGGTTTGGTTTGAAAGAATTCAATGATTTGGTTATTTATTTGAAACGTCTACGCTCGATCTACAACGGCACGAAAACAGTACAGCTTTGATGACTTGAAAAGACTTGAGCAATGAATGATATGGCGAAAGAAAGGCTCAGTATAATTCATCACAATTCCCATGCTGGGATCTGAACGTATATGATAATTTGTCAAATATTATTAAAAAGCGAAACACTTCAGAGTAAATACGGTCGAAAGTTCCCTCATTTCATATACATTGTATAATATCTACGAATAGCTCCTCATTGCAGGTGTGATTGAAAGTTGTTGACAGAAACTTGGCCTAGCTAGAGCTTGCTGAATGCCGCCATTTGTCATTTTAGCTTGATCACTTGTTATGTTCATAACTTGACGTATTTCAATACTCGCACTTTATATTTAAATGTATACCCAAGTGTTATAGTGAGTAGAAAACCTATCATTAGTATTCTTATATTCTCTACTGTTTCATCTCACTGTTTCCAACGACATCTGATGATTGAATCTTGATCATTCTGCTAATACAGTCAGAGCCGCAGCATCAGTTCTCCGGATCTGCTCCCAAGAAGTCCCATGACGTCACTAGCCCCGAGACCCACACACCACATGCCAGTGACGTGTGTGCTCTCTCTCTCTCTCTCTCTCTCTCAGAGATGAGTGCGCGGACAGGAGCCGGTACAGCCTTATACGGGATGATGTTTGCGGTAACAATGGATCCAGTAGATCGCTGAGAGATGCCGGCTCGAGACACCCGCGCGCTAGTCATGTGGGATAGGGGAGACGGTCGCTCGGAACAAGCAGTGTTCTCCATACGGCCTTATTTGTCAGTAGCTGATCTACATGATTGACACTACAAACGGTTACACACTGGATCCCAGTTTAAGGGGGACCTACCCGCAGCTTGACATTTTCACTGGCAATTCGGAACTTATAAACGATCGTAGTGGCTTTCCTTTTGGATATATTTTAGTGAAACTGCTTCATAACATTCCGAGAAGTATATCTTATAAAATACTGTCGATCCATGATAAACATTCACAACATGTTACGTGTTATTTGCATGTAACGGTACGCTGTGAAGTGGAAATCGATGGCAAGAATATCGAATGTTACTGTTACATACAAGTGATTCTTCCATCTTTTTGTATACATGAAATTTGACTGATTAGCATTTCCGACCAAGTAATATTGTCAGCATCTTATGATGTCTTGTTGAATTGTGAACTTGTTTAAAATGTCAATAAGTTCTTCTTACAATTTCTTGCCAACTGGAACATTAATATTGAAGACTTATATGAAAACATCACCTATATGAGGACGTACGAGCTCGAGCAATAGCTACGACAAGTTTCCAGCTTTTACCTATAAGATGATTCAAGACTTTGTATTGAATGAAAATTCAATTATGAATCTATTCATATCAATATAATATGGTTACGGATTATATTGTATCTTTATTCAAAGAAGAGAAATCAACGAAGAGATAGAAATCAAAAACTAAAGAATACGTAGGGATTATAGGTGAGTCGTCATGAATATAGGAGCTTTCGGACGACTTCCCACGCTTCTTCCTCGTTCAGCAGCCTGAACTGTTCTGGCGGAACAGCTGTTAGCAACCGTTGCACATGCAGTTTGGGTGCAGCCGTAAAGTGCAGTTTCAACTGCTGCCCACGACGCATGTGCAAGGCTGCGCGTGGTCGGGCCTGATGTCGAGACAGGTTCCGAGCGACCGTCTCCCCTGTTCCACACCAGTAGCGCGCGGGTGTTTCGCGCCTTCTCTCGTCGACCAACAATCTGGATCGATTGCTTGACAAGGGGCATATGGTGCTTGGGCATGTAACAATCAAGCAATACCAATACTTGATGAAACGTGAAATTAAATCCATGTAACGACGTTACTGATTTGTGGACTGATTGTATTGTAACTGGAGTTAGTTATGAATCACTCTAAACACGCCGATAACAAGTCATCACACATTCTTTCGTCAATTCATTTGTACAAAATAAATGTGGGAAATAAAAGCTCCAGTGCAAAATGAATCATTATAATTTTAATTGATTACAGTCAGTGTTAATTATAAGTCATTATATGTAATTGTATATAGTTAATAAATAATCAAGTCTCATTGCTTCTTATGGGCCTACTTCGTTCACACTAGGATCGTTAACTGCAGTTAAGCTAACTGCAGTTAAGCTAACTGCAGTTAGCATTATAGATGACACCGTTCTTAACTGAGGTAAAGTGTTTACACTGACAGCGATGAAATGGTTGTTTGTGACGTCATGCACCGCCATCTTCCTGTTCGATTACTGTTAATTTTCATATTGCATTTATAGATTTACAGATTATCTGTTGATACTTAGCCATTATCTCGCCTCGTTTTTGAACAAAGCCATCCATATAATTTGTATGCGTAAATAATATAGAGGGCCTTGCTTTGAACCAACAATGTGACGGTACGAATGATGTTGCTCTTTGAGAAGGCGGTGGATTTTGATCGCAGTTAAGCTAACTGAGTTCTGGGAACTTAGTTAAGACATGACTAGAGTTAGCCACTAACCAAGTTCCGTTCATATTATAACTTAACCAACGTTATCTACTCAACTGTAGTTAAATTCTGTGATGTGAACGAGGTATTACTGTATTTCAATATGTGTTCACTATACTGCTTGTGGTAACGTAGAAATAAAACAAGTCCATCAGAAGTAAAAGTGTCTTTAAGTTTATTTCCTCTGACATTTTTTCGAGGAGCATGTCAGGAAAACAGCAGTGAAATTCACCGACCACCTTGGTGTTCTATTTACAACACGTGTTGCGACCACGTGACCACGTGTTAAACCAGCTCTTATTGTCTTACTGATCTATAGCCTATAAACCCACCGAACATTGCTGACATGATCGAACTTCACCACTCTCTTCTAACCCCTGACACCTATTGAGCCTATACGCAGTTTGGCTGCTTCGTTTGCTGGTTTGTGCTGCTCCTCAGCAGTCATACTGAGCTGTTCCAGTGGCAAGCGTAGGTACTAATTGCAGACGTAAACGAGGGGGATGGAGAAGTGAACGGGAATTTATTCTTGATGATTACTGTTTGATCCCACCAACAGCTAGGTTATACGGGGGTACGAATGAGCCGGTGATAATAAAACGATGAAGTAATGATGGGTGAAAGGACGTCTACAAAAACATCATGCCTAATACGGGACTCGAACCCACGCCCCAACGGTGACTCCAGCTTCTAAAGCGATCCCTCAGCGAATGTATTCTTGTACAGCCATTAGAGTGAACTGTCTTGGTTTTTTAGTAGTAGTAGTAGTGTTTATTCCTTTAACCCTGAATGAATGAATGAATATTAGGGTTTTAAGGCGCATCGACAGCGAGGTCATTTAGCGCCTGTCAAGATAAGTTGCTGAACCAAAAGGTAAGTAGTGTTAGATGAAGGTGCAAGTGAAATTTAGATGAGAACACCATGTGAAACTAAGACTAAACTATTACTAAAGATGTTAACCCTCTTTGGAGGAAATCGGTACATAATTTACATATTCAACAATATAACTTATTAGATGAGCGTAGCGAAGTCTCCATTCCACTCTTATACAGCTTTGTCTGTGTTTTTTTTTTTTTTTTTAAGCACTGCACAGGTCACATGGGTAGACTGATCAACATGAAACTTTTTTTATACGGGCCAACTTTTACAACTCAACTTAGAACTGTATAGTTTTTGGAATGGATCGGTCGAATAGATTCTGAGAAATATCATGTCAAAGTTTTTAAAAACCCCATAAGATTAGGCTGGGTCAGAAAATTTGAAAAAATGAAACCTCTCCGAAGAAAATAAAATTTTCTCTGAGTGTTCAAAGATGAATGATACACATAACCACCATTTTGTAAGCAATTCGAACCAGCCGTTTTGAAGAAAAAAATTCAAATAACTGTTTTTTTACATCAAATATATGGAAATGAGCTAAGATTCACTGCTTCCTAGATTCGATACTTGCCCAAGAATTAACTCATCTTTATATTCGTCAAAGTGTGTAGAATACCAGAGAAGATGAAGTAGCATTAAATGAAGGAGAAAGTGTGTAGAATACCAGAGTCGATAAAGTAGCAAATGTAGGACTGTTATTATACCTTATTCAGATATCTCGCTCATCTTACAACGCATATTTCGCGTTTGCCTAGTAAATAGCATCACATTTATGATTTATCAATGAATTAGTAATTCTAGCATATCAAACAAATAATATACAAGTAATGATACATTACAAGATTTCAGATTGATCGATACGGAATTTATATAAATCAATAGAACTTCTCTCGATGGTAAGAGACAAATACAGTGAGACGTGCGGCCGAGTGGCTAGCACACTGAACCCTCTAGCGACCCACGCACCCATCAGATCGGCAGTGTGTTTTAACACAAGCAACAGGTGTGAGGTAAACACTGGACCGTTGTTGACATCTCTCAGACGAGAAGAAAGTTCGATTGCTGAATACGGTTCCGACATGATTGATAGACTCAGGGAAAATGGAAGGAGCGAACCATCCGACCGTTAGTGATGTGGTATAGGAGAGACAGCCGTTCGAACTGGTCATGAACTCTCAACGACCACATCAACACATTTGGGTTTTTCTGTTTTTCTCCAACATTATGTCAAGATGGAAATATTGAAAGAAAATACCGGTAGACTACAAGATACAAAAACTATGACTCATTGATTTAAAACGAAACAATGGAATCATATTGCATGAGTTATAATATCCCTTTTCCAAACAATTGAAAAAGCATATTCGTAGTAGCTGGGTCATTTATTCCAGCTTTAACCTAATTTCTTCATGACCCATATTATCATATTGAAAGTGAGTGTCGAAGGAAGTGACGGAAGAGCTGAGGAAAAGCCACAGAAGTGTGTGTAAACGAGCCGAGCCCAGCCTATATGAATAACGATCTATAATTGAGGTTATTTTTATCGCCATGAGCTCCTTATAAGGGCATGTTTTCATCTTTCTCTCTGCTATTTATTCTTGTTTTATTGCGCTTCCAAATGGCAACATCTCGACATGAGGAATTAGTCAGTATCAAGCGAGGGATGTGCTAATCAATGGACAAATATGTTGTTACTTCCTCTGATGGCAAACATTTTTTGTTTCAAAATATTCTATTCTATCCCATTTCCAGAGTGGTTAAAGAAAAATAAGGAAGAAAGTGTGTACACTTGGTGTCACGTGAAGCGGTCGATCGAGCTACAATAAAATGCATCCTGAAGATGGTATACTGATACGCATTACAACTACCAGACAATGTAGGGCCTACAGCTTGGAACTAAAGTAAAGTCTCATTGAAACCAGTTGTCCATGTTATATAGCATGGGATTCAACAGATATCAAACGACAGAAACAGACTTTTACTTATGCTTCAAGCTCTACACATGACCGGTACCACACGCTTTTAAATAGTTAAAATACACTTCGATTTGATTGACATTCCAAACTCTCCGAAAACAAATTATCTCATGTGACTGTAATGAAATCAAATTTGTGTTGATTCGTGCAAAGGTTGTACATTTATCAAGTTTTTTCTCTGGAAGTGAAAAATGTGTAAGGAATAAATTGATATATTTATCCTTGCTGGACCCAGTTTTCGAATTGACAGTTACTGAATCAACTTGTTATCAGCCTCAGTTACGGGTGGTCTAACTAAGAGTTATATAAATAATATATGAATATAAATCAAATGTCCTTCTTTGCACTACGATATCTAGAATTGCTGACTCGAGGTTTTCGAGTGTCGGAACGCTCCATGCAGACGTCCACAGCAAGTTCCTTGTTGACCCAGTTAGCTCGGAACAGACGAAACTATTCCAGTTTTACTTCGTTTGTCACCATTTATACTCTTGTGGCCACGGGAGAAGGTCGTAACACAAATATCGCCGTTCTATCTATACAGCTGTCCAGTTTCGAGGATCGAACAACATCAGGATGAAGATTATGATGTGAAACACAACTACGTCATTCAAAAGCACTCAATGTTTCAATCTGCAGCGAGTTTCTATACAAATACAATCATTTTCCTCACAATTATTTAGTTGGTACGATCTTCTTCTTTGATGGATACTATAATCTATCAACGCAAAGAAAGTCGGCCAAAAAAATATTGCAAATACTTCGGTTATTACCTAATATATCTGCATTTTCAGGATTCAACACTTTCGAAAGAAGTAGTTACGTTTCTTATCGTAAACCTCGTCCTGACAAATCATAAAGCCCTCAAATCTCGCTGATATTCGTGTTTGTTATGTTGGTAGAAGACCACCTTCTTTAGTGGATGCAAGTATAGCACACCAATCTTACTAGCAAATCACTGCAAGTCGACAGTCTATTTTAAGAACGTTCGTAAAACTTGAAACCACGCAGAAAAATGTGTGACAAAATGTGTTTCATAAAAATGACTAACACAAGTGAGCACATTTTATGGACTGCTCTTTTTCATTCAAGTATAGGCATAAGAGTGGTCTTCCAGCCGACCCACACGTTCACCCCTGCTGACACAGACACGCTTCCGAGAAACCGTCCGTAACACGTGTGACGTCACACAAGCGATAAGCCCGTGGCAGGCTTTACGACCCGAGTCTTGCGACCCGAGTCTTGCGACCGATAACACTCGGACATATGGCGTGTTGCGACACAAAAATGTGTGAGTTTTAGTGCGTATATTCATTGTTCACCTTCACACTGACGAGGACTGTGTATATCATTGGACAACGTCCCCCATTTGTCAGTGTCTGACGATACTGTTTTTCAGGTCTTTCAAGGTCATGTTTTACATGTGATGGTTATGCTTCTCCAACAGTTGACTCTGTGGTTCGAGGAAGGTGTCTACACTCGCTGGCTGATGATGGTATCAACACCGCAGTGCTCACCTCGAGGCTGTGGCTCCTCTCTAGGGTCACACCTCGTCTGCATCGTCTGCAATACGGTCTTACCGTCTTAGCCTTCACGGCACGGGTTCGAGGCCAGCGTGAGGCGTAGCGCCCACACGGGCTACTGGGTTACGCGCAGATTTGGATGCTGTGGCTCCTCTCTCGGGTCACACCTCGTCTGCATCGTCTGCAATACGGTCTTACCGTCTTAGCCGTCACGGCACGGGTTCGAGGCCAGCGTGAGGCGTAGCGCCCACACGGGCTACTGGGTTACGCGCAGATTGGGATGCTGTGGCTCCTATCTCGGGTCACACCTCGTCTGCATCGTCTGCAATACGGTCTTACCGTCTTAGCCGTCACGGCACGGGTTCGAGGCCAGCGTGAGGCGTAGCGCCCACACGGGCTACTGGGTTACGCGCAGATTGGGATGCTGTGGCTCCTCTCTCGGGTCACACCTCGTCTGCATCGTCTGCAATACGGTCTTACCGTCTTAGCCCTCACGGCACGGGTTCGAGGCCAGCGTGAGGCGTAGCGCCCACACGGGCTACTGGGTTACGCGCAGATTGGGATGCTGTGGCTCCTCTCTCGGGTCACACCTCGTCTGCATCGTCTGCAATACGGTCTTACCGTCTTAGCCCTCACGGCACGGGTTCGAGGCCAGCGTGAGGCGTAGCGCCCACACGGGCTACTGGGTTACGCGCAGATTGGGATGCTGTGGCTCCTCTCTCGGGTCACACCTCGTCTGCATCGTCTGCAATACGGTCTTACCGTCTTAGCCCTCACGGCACGGGTTCGAGGCCAGCGTGAGGCGTAGCGTCCACACGGGCTACTGGGTTACGCGCAGATTTGGATGCTGTGGCTCCTCTCTCGGGTCACACCTCGTCTGCATCGTCTGCAATACGGTCTTACCGTCTTAGCCCTCACGGCACGGGTTCGAGGCCAGCGTGAGGCGTAGCGCCCACACATGCTACTGGGTTACGCGCAGATTTGGATGCTGTGGCTCCTATCTCGGGTCACACCTCGTCTGCATCGTCTGCAATACGGTCTTACCGTCTTAGCCCTCACGGCACGGGTTCGAGGCCAGCGTGAGGCGTAGCGCCCACACGGGCTACTGGGTTACGCGCAGATTGGGATGCTGTGGCTCCTCTCTCGGGTCACACCTCGTCTGCATCGTCTGCAATACGGTCTTACCGTCTTAGCCCTCACGGCACGGGTTCGAGGCCAGCGTGAGGCGTAGCGCCCACACGGGCTACTGGGTTACGCGCAGATTGGGATGCTGTGGCTCCTATCTCGGGTCACACCTCGTCTGCATCGTCTGCAATACGGTCTTACCGTCTTAGCCGTCACGGCACGGGTTCGAGGCCAGCGTGAGGCGTAGCGCCCACACATGCTACTGGGTTACGCGCAGATTGGGATGCTGTGGCTCCTATCTCGGGTCACACCTCGTCTGCATCGTCTGCAATACGGTCTTACCGTCTTAGCCCTCACGGCACGGGTTCGAGGCCAGCGTGAGGCGTAGCGCCCACACGGGCTACTGGGTTACGCGCAGATTGGGATGCTGTGGCTCCTATCTCGGGTCACACCTCGTCTGCATCGTCTGCAATACGGTCTTACCGTCTTAGCCCTCACGGCACGGGTTCGAGGCCAGCGTGAGGCGTAGCGCCCACACGGGCTACTGGGTTACGCGCAGATTGGGATGCTGTGGCTCCTATCTCGGGTCACACCTCGTCTGCATCGTCGTGATGTGGTGGTACAACATGTGGTACATTATTCAACAACCTGAGGACGAGAGCTGAAGTGCTCTGGAAATATTGTTAATATTTTTAGTCTGTTTTATTTTTATTTCATTGACAAGTACCACGTACATGTCCAACAGTTAGGGTCCAATACAGTTCTCGTGGTACACTACTTCGTTATTTATCATGTGGTTGTAGTGACAATAGAGGTGTGGTTTGCAGCCATGTTGGGAGTCAGCTACTTGTGACACGCTCTTGGACAGTGTGCATCATGTGGTTGTAGTGACGATAGAGGTGTGTTGTCATTCGTTCGAATTAGCGTTCTTCCAGATCCCAGGTCGACAACATGTTAACTCTCCTGTTCTTGTTGACTGGCATTATTATCATTCGCCAATCCATCTTGACTTTCCTCGTCTCCTCCAGAGAAGACGGCTCCGAGCGGCCGTCCCCCCTATCCCACAACACAAGCGCACGGGTGGTTCGAGCCATCATCTTGCGTGACCACAAGTGTAGATATTTGTTCTGCATACCATAACATTCAAGGCACAGTTTACTACACTTCAAGTCAAGTGTGTTTGTTTAACATGTCTGGCTTACACCATCATCAGTGGACCTTCAACTGCGTGAAGTGTAGTATGTGCTATTCACATGGAGAGGCTGAGATCTATTGGCGTCGGTGAAGGATGATGGAGGTGAAGGGAGGATGACATGAAGAGCCAGGATGGCTGATCACGGAAGGAATCGAACTCCGGTCTCTTGAGGTAATCCCAATAAGCCAACTTGTCTTCTGGAATATTTCACGTGATGACCGCTCGATCAATTTTCAATCTGAGAAACATGGAAATTAACTATTCCTAAATACTGATAAGTATGAAACTTATAATTTGGTTTATGTTGGTATATAGACAACTTAACTCCTGTTACTGAAGGACAAAAACAAACCGTCCCATCCAAGAGCCCATGAGAGTTGATCATGCGAAATAACAGATTTTCAGTGATAACTTTTGGACGGTACGAGATATCGAAATTTCAATTCGCGAGGAGCACAGACAATTATAATAGCTTCAAGATGATATTTTATATAAGTATTCAAGTCATGTCGCATAACTGTCAGGCGTATACAGCTGAAAAAACACATTTTTCAGCTGTATACGCCTGACAGTTATGCGACATGACCTGAATAGTTATAACCTTATATCATCTTGAAGCTATCACAATTTTCTATATTTCTCGCGTATTGAAATTTCGATATCTCATACCATTCGAAAGTTATCACTAAAAATCTGATATTTCGCTAAATCGACTCCCGTGTGATGTTGGTACAGACCAGGCCTGGCACAAGTGGAGGTGAGGCCATATAAGACGAGTTACCACGGCCGGTATCTTTCGGACGATCAATTTATTCAATCAATTTAATAAATTAATTCAATTAAATGAATCAATTCACTAACATCAATTATCAAATACAGTACCAGATTTCGACATGCAGAGATAATCGAACAAAATCGAACCGAAAAATAAATTACCAAATAATTCCAGCTATTCAAAGAAAAGTCCAACTCATCCTCCTACTTACGACGCAACCAATTAGCGCGTTTCCATTCCCGCACGCACGATTACGTCACACTCATCCTATACCAGCTGTGATTGGCTGATTGGCCACGCGTAATTAGACCCGCAAGAGGGTAATTCCTATTCAATATTTCACACTCTTTTGACTCGATCTTACCACTTGTTCGGACCTGGCCCTGCGTGATGAGGTCTTGTGGTCGAGGAGCGAGACACCCGCGCGCCAGTGCTGTGGGATAGGGGGGACGGTCGCTCGGAACCTTGACTCGAACCAATGGAATGGGATTGAACGATCAAGGCCTAGTAGTGGATAATAAGCCATTAAATCAGCAATTACAGGATAATTTGACCGACCGTTTCCGATGAAAGTCGTTATGATGAAGACTCCAATAACACAAGACTCGGAGTGATGATCGACTTCTCAATCAACATAAACATTGTTATATTCTAATATAGAACATGGAATGTGAATAAAATATCAATTTATGATCTATGCAATTACATATATATAGGCCACCTATGCAAATTTACGGATAGTATCTAGTTAATATGTAGAAACATATTGAATATTATGTAATGTGAATATGAAAAATTAAATGAGGGTGTATGATGATGGCTTATTTCTGAAATATGTGCCCATCAAGGCTCGACGTATACAACCAAAAATATACCTATACAAAAACAACAACTCCATTAACCCATTAACCCATCCCCCCCCCCCAAAAAAAAAAGTTTTCTGAAGTTGTTCTTAATTACTTCTTACAGAAATGTAACATTACAGGGTGCAAGTGTGTGGACAATTTCCAGTGTTTCTGTTTGTCAGGTATTGAGTGACCTGTTCCTAAAATCGATACACTAAAGCGTTAAAATTTCAAAGATATGAACTCTAAATACTAAAATAGATGATATCACCCTGCAGTAAAGACCTAATAGGCCCTGCACAGATTGGTATCAACCTCGCATTTGTCGCGCCCCGTCCGAACGATCCTACCACGTGACATCTCACAGCAAATGATTCAACCAATCACTTTGTGTGCAGGTGCTCTCCAGTTCTCGACCTGCTCGCCCTCAGACTCACCCGTCACCAAGAAGGGCGTTAAGCATCACGTGCCGATCAAACGCATTACACAAGATTGCATGACCAGATGGATTGGATGGATTTCCATCCAAGAAGAAAACATTAATTAAAAGAAAAACGTAATTAATTGAAGCGATAAAACTAAAATGTTAATTTGATTACATGAACAATTTGCAATCAAGTTTGTCTGAGAAAGTTGGCCCAGTCTTAACCTGATCCCACCTGGCCTATAATAGCCCTATACACTCAGAATAACTGAAATCAACAACACATGATATATATATATATATATATATATATATATATATATATATATATATATATATATATATATATATATATATATATATTATATATATATATAGACACATATATATATATATATATATATATATATATATATATATATATATATATATATATATATATATATATATATATATATATATATATACATATATATATATATATATATATATATATATATATATATATATATATATATATATATATATATATATATATATATATATATATATATTATATACATATTTATATATATATATATATATATATATATATATATATATATATATATATATATATATATATATATATATATATATATATATATATATATATATATATTATATACATACATATATATATATATATATATATATATATATATATATATATATATATATATATATATATATATATATATATATATATATATATATATAATATATATATATATATAATTATACGTCATTGTTCACTACGATATGAGCGAATTGAACAATTACTAATTAATAATCAAAACCATATTATATATCCATCTACAAACAGGCGACATCTCTCTACTTTCATCTCTATTTTCCCTGAAGGATCGAAACTCCCCACCGGTAGTGCTTATACATGCGCGAGACGGTAAATCGAGACCGCCAACACTCGAGACACGAATCTTGACCATATTCGGACCACCGACTTCCGCCAACTCGCAAGTATACCAACCTACAGATCATGTATTATACCGTTCGTACAAGGTAAATAATCCGTAATACCAACAGCCATCCATTCACATCACCAATTGTATATTTTATTACCTATTTAATACAAGAAATAGTACCAAATAGGGGACACGTCGTGTCAATGATAACCAGGTGTATTATACCTTATAAATAAACTGTGTAATAAGTCATTGCAATTGATGTATAAATAATGTAATCTGGTTGTTAATTAGGTAATTGACAGGTTTGCCAACAGAGCTGCATTAATCAAGCGGAGATCAAAGCGTTTAGCCGAGAGTCGTAACTGGTATTGAGTTGTAAGAGGTTGGCAATGGTGCAATATATGTTGTGATGGTGCGCCTGTTTTCTTCCACAAACATGTTCAAAGTGGTTCAGAATGAGAGTACAATGAAACATTATATAAAAATGGCAATTAATTTAAGGTTGTGAAATTAAAAATAAACTTTCAAACACTAAAATGAGTATAACATGTTGTTGGCTGTGACGAGTGTGACGAATACAAACAACAATGTCAGTTTTGCTGAAAAATTGGCATCATCATATTTGTCATTGCTATTTGAACAATGAAAGAAGCAAGAAGAGAGCACACGCTCCCTATAAGTATCCCCCCCCCCCCCCCCCCCGGGCACAACTGTTCGAATTTAGTGTAACATTCACAGTTCGAAATTTAATTGAAATAAAAAATTGATCATTTCCATGGGGTGGTGAGATCGCCCGCCAAATGATTATCCCCAAATTGAGTATAATACATTTGCCAAAAACAAAGAAATATAATTATTGAAAATGAGAAATATTGTTGTTTTTGTTTTATTGGCGTTTCGTTATGGAGAAGACACATGTTCTCTACAAAGAACCCACAAAGCCTATTTTGCTTGTCTGTGGCATAAACATAATGAATCATGAAACAAGAGTGATCACAAAATAAAATGTCAGTTTATAGTTCGAATAACATCGCTAACAACTGGAACAGGCCTAGAATAACATCGCTAAGAACTGGAACAGGCCTAGAATAACATCGCTAAGAACTGGAACAGGCCTAGAATAACATCGCTAACAACTGGAACAGGCCTAGAATAACATCGCTAACAACTGGAACAGGCCTAGAATAACATCGCTAACAACTGGAACAGGCCTAGAATAACATCGCTAACAACTGGAACAGGCCTAGAATAACATCGCTAAGAACTGGAACAGGCCTAGAATAACATCGCTAAGAACTGGAACATGCCTAGAATAACATCGCTAACAACTGGAACAGGCCTAGAATAACATCGCTAACAACTGGAACAAGCCTAGAATAACATCGCTAAGAACTGGAACAGGCCTAGAATAACATCGCTAACAACTGGAACAGGCCTAGAATAACATCGCTAAGAACTGGAACAGGCCTAGAATAACATCGCTAACAACTGGAACAGGCCTAGAATAACATCGCTAAGAACTGGAACAGGCCTAGAATAACATCGCTAAGAACTGGAACAGGCCTAGAATAACATCGCTAACAACTGGAACAGGCCTAGAATAACATCGCTAACAACTGGAACAGGCCTAGAATAACATCGCTAAGAACTGGAACAGGCCTAGAATAACATCGCTAAGAACTGGAACAGGCCTAGAATAACATCGCTAACAACTGGAACAGGCCTAGAATAACATCGCTAACAACTGGAACAGGCTTAGAATAACATCGCTAACAACTGGAACAGGCCTAGAATAACATCGCTAAGAACTGGAACAGGCCTAGAATAACATCGCTAACAACTGGAACAGGCCTAGAATAACATCGCTAACAACTGGAACAGGCCTAGAATAACATCGCTAAGAACTGGAACAGGCCTAGAATAACATCGCTAACAACTGGAACAGGCCTAGAATAACATCGCTAACAACTGGAACAGGCCTAGAATAACATCGCTAACAACTGGAACAGGCCTAGAATAACATCGCTAACAACTGGAACAGGCCTAGAATAACATCGCTAACAACTGGAACAGGCCTAGAATAACATCGCTAACAACTGGAACAGGCCTAGAATAACATCGCTAAGAACTGGAACAGGCCTAGAATAACATCGCTAAGAACTGGAACAGGCCTAGAATAACATCGCTAACAACTGGAACAGGCCTAGAATAACATCGCTAACAACTGGAACAGGCCTAGAATAACATCGCTAACAACTGGAACAGGCCTAGAATAACATCGCTAACAACTGGAACAGGCCTAGAATAACATCGCTAACAACTGGAACAGGCCTAGAATAACATCGCTAACAACTGGAACAGGCCTAGAATAACATCGCTAACAACTGGAACAGGCCTAGAATAACATCGCTAACAACTGGAACAGGCCTAGAATAACATCGCTAAGAACTGGAACAGGCCTAGAATAACATCGCTAACAACTGGAACAGGCCTAGAATAACATCGCTAAGAACTGGAACAGGCCTAGAATAACATCGCTAACAACTGGAACAGGCCTAGAATAACATCGCTAACAACTGGAACAGGCCTAGAATAACATCGCTAACAACTGGAACAGGCCTAGAATAACATCGCTAACAACTGGAACAGGCCTAGAATAACATCGCTAAGAACTGGAACAGGCCTAGAATGAATGAACTTAATAATGCATATAATTTATTGGATATTATTGTATAATACACTACAGTGTACGTACAGTTACGTTCACATGGAATGGACTTCTCCGGACTGTATATTTAAATCTGATTGACGCATTCCTAAACCTCTTATCTTCCAACACACTACACGTCCCAAGAGTGAGCTCATTGGCTGCAAGTTTCAATATGTCAGTACCGGTATAACATCCTCAGGATGCATTCCTTTGTGCATCGATCAGCCACTTCAAGTGACCGCAAGTGTACCTTAGTTTATTTATACACACATTTTTCAAACAAGTTTCAATTCATCATCATATTCATCCGACTGTAATAGCTGGGATAAGTAAATGATTTATTCCCATTATTATCCTCTATATTTCACACAGCAACCTTCATTTATTACCAGGCTATGTCTTCTCGAACAAAGTGAGAGAGAGAGAGAGAGAGAGAGAGAGAGAGAGAAAGAGAGAGAGAGAGAGAGAGAGGGAGAGAGAGAGAGGGAGAGAGAGAGAGAGAGAGAGAGAGAGAGAGAGAGAGAGAGAGAGAGAGGAGAGAGAGTGAGTGTAAATCTGTGTCATGCCCTTACTGGCTACAGTCAAAGGCTACTTGCAATTACTGCCACCCCGCCCCCCATTGTCTCCCACCCACTCGTATCACTGCTGCCACACCGCGTGTCGCCAGTGCATCAGTGCTAGTGCCAACCATCACTGGCAGAAGACACTCACTAGTGTCACAGCCTTCTTATTGGCATCGACGACGCACTGTAATGATGACCGAGATCTATTGGCGTCGGTGAATTATTTATGAGATGGTGGGATAAAAGGTTATTTTATTAGGTGTTTTGGATGGTGGGAAGGAGTCGGTCGTGGCCTGTTGTTAAGGAACCATCCCAATATCAACCTGAACGACAGAGGGAAACCACGAAAACTCTGTCAGGATGGTCGACCACGGCAGGAATCGAAACCCGGTCTCCCGAATGACGGTTCAGTGTGCTAGCCATTCGTTAGAAAGTCAAGGACAGAATGAGTTGAATGAATATACGAGATGACAGTTTGTGTGGTTTGGGAAGAGAATGATTTCATGATAAAATCATCTCTGACGACATTGAAGCGCCTCACTCCTGTATCCTGGCCGCCCTCGGTAGCTCGGCCAGATGAGGCACCGCTTCAGATCAAGTGGGTTCGAGTCCCGCATTAGGCATGGGTTTTTGTAAACGTCCTTTCACTCATCATCCCATCATCTCATATATCGTTCACCGAAGGCAATAGATCGTAGTCATCAGTACAATACGTCGATAAACCCAATACCAATTCATGAATAGATTGGTTTTGTATGACGAACTGTCAGGCTTCTGTCAAGTGACGTCACCCATTGTTGCAAAAGACAGACAACAATGCCCACCAGTTGGAATTGACCAATCAGAATGATTGGTAATCCACCAATTCGCTGTGTTACTATGGTAACGATTGTTTGTCATTTGTTACTTGACAGAAGCCTATACTGATGACTGTACTGGTCCCCGTTAAACTGAAGAACTTGAGTAGAAGAGAATAGAAGACTTGACATAATTTATGCAAAATGAATCAATGTTGACAATTATGTTGTTTCTTATTTCTGTAGGTTTATAAATAGATAAAATATAGTAACCTGACAACCATGTAATTTCCCTTACGCTTCAATCACAGCCATTATACAACCAAACTATTATCTACAATTATTATAACTATAGCAGCTAGCCCACGCCCTTCTCTTCGAGAAACGTTTCTCTGCTCACAAAACCAATATGTGATCAGTCATAATAACACACCGGCACTACGCCTTAACCTGATTATTCCTTGGGGGGGGGGGGAGGGGGAGATTTCTCCCATTGTCCACGGTCGCAAACCCATCCCATCCCAGCAGCACATTTCACTGCCAGTCATTGTGGCACATGTACCCGACCAGGCCACACCGCGATCTTAGCGACACGTTTAGACGATCAGACATCCGGTCGATTGCATACGTCACGATCAACGATCAGTAGTGTCGAGTCTTGGGACATTAGACTAATCAAACAAGAATGTGCTTCTATATATACCTCGATTGAAATGAGTTGACGGATTTAAACTTTGACGGTGAAATAATGAAAAAGACGGTCGATGGTAAACATTGATAGATCGGAGTATATAATACTCGTATCCATGCAAGAACGACGTCTACCAAACAACAGAACACAAATAAAGATACCGGCACATGCAGCGCAGTGGTTAACGCACTTGCTTCATGTGACCCGGGAGGCAGTGGGCATATCCGACCCGGTTCGATCCCCGCCACCGTCCATATTTACAGGGTTTTTTCGTGGTTTTCCTCTGTAGTCTGGGCTGATGCCGGGATGGTTCCCACAATATAGGCCACGACCGCTTCCTTCCCATTACCTATAAGAAACCTTCATCTCATCATCCCATCCCATCATCTCATGAATCATCCATTCAACGCCAATAGATCTTAGTTATCTTTACAGTGCGTAGTTAAAACTCGAAATAATGAAAAAAAATCGGTACGAGATTTACGATTAGAAAAACGACTACATCTTTCAAACTAGTTGAATGATTAAAGCTGCTAGTTTCCCTAGAATTTCCATTTTTTTGTAATGTTTTGTTGATTCACAATCGTGTTGTATGGAAGCAAGTGTAGGCCTATATATAACTCTAGTAATTAATGTTATGGGGAATCGAACTGCGGCCAGAAAGGGCGTTACTCTGCTGGTATATACTGTGACGGAAGGCAAGCAAATAACTCAACATCAGCTGGAAGATCAAAGAGCTTGATATATAGCTATAGGACACGGGTTTTATCGACGCGATGAGAGTGCTAAGTTGAACAGTTCACGCAAGCTGAAACTGAGCCGTTTAACAGCGGGTTATTAGGTAACTAGCGGTTAACTAGACAAGAGATACAGAGAAGTATGAGGTAGAAGCTAAACGCTAAACATCACTTGACTGGTGATACCTGCCAGTTAGTTCAAGCTATAGCAATCCCACTCAAATCACACAAGTGTCAAACGTATCGAATGCATACAGCTAAATGATGTTGTTGTTTTTGCCTGACAATCATGACTTGTGATGTGAACTGATTCGCCGTCTTCAAGGTCAAAGTGAGTTCTCCCCGTATGTCGGCGACTCCCATTGGACTGTTCAGAAGAACCGACCACGAGAAGGGCAAGAAGTTGCCGCCAGGGGGATCACGAAGCAACATGTCACTGATGTTATTACTTGTTTTTACAATACCGAATTTATTTACGATTATTCAGTTGTTATAGACGACTTTCTTCTTTCGTGGACATGAGTGTATATAATAACCAATTATTAAAACAATTGTCATACAAAACCTTCGTTTTATCTTCCGAAACAGAATCTAGTATCTGTCTTGAACGCCTCGCCCTTGGAGCCTGTTCAGCCCTTGCACTTGACCGTGCCGTGCCCTGCCTTGATGCACAGGCCGCGGTCCCACATGCTAATGGCCACAAACTGCATGCAACAGTCACTCCTGTTCGGCCTTCCAAATCTCACAAACCTACCCACGAGTCTACAGGTACACTACTTGGAGCCTGTTCAGCCCTTGCACTTGACCGTGCCGTGCCCTGCCTTGATGCACAGGCCGCGGTCCCACATGCTAATGGCCACAAACTGCATGCAACAGTCACTCCTGTTCGGCCTTCCAAATCTCACAAACCTACCCACGAGTCTACAGGTACACTACTTGGAGCTAGGTCTCTATTGACTCAAGAAAATGTTGCAATTTGAAACGATGTTGAAAGACGTAGTTGCGTTTGTTATCGTAAACTCGTCCTGGAAGATGATTATACTCGTAGTTTTGCTTAACATTTCAAGTTTGAAACATTTCTAGATCAAATTGCAAGTTACCAAATGAGTTAATGAATACATTGGAATAGTTACTGAATAATCACAGTTATAATTTTTTCTGTTGTTACGCAGATGTGTCTCTCCTGTGAAAATCAAGGAATAAAAGACGTGAAAAACGTTTTTTCCACATATTGACTATATATGCACATTTTTAACTATCACCGATTTCGGCAAACTCTTCGCCAGTCGTTTCATATAATTACAAGATGGCTTTACCGTTCAATTGAGATATTTACCACTCACCGCTTGCTAACCACAGCCTATTTCACAAAATAATATTCATTCAAATTCAATTAAAAATTCATTCAATTTGTAGTAAAACTATCCCAATTATGTATTTTTATTATATTACGAATTTATTGTTGATGATGTTAAAAAAAATTGATAACACATTGATAATGGCCGACTGTTTAAATCGAATTGATTATTCCCCAAAAATTGATTTTAAAACAAAATGGCCGCCTCAATTTGAGCAAACTTTACATGTAGCAGTCACGTATAATTATCTGAATAAGATTTCGTTGAGTTTACATTTTCAACTTCTGAACCCTGTTCACTAGATCTGATTGATGAAATTTGGCATTAATTTAAATTTAATCACAAAACCATAGCAATTTTGGTCTGATTATTCCAATTTATTTTGATGTCATGTGAAACATTTTTGTCGTGATCTTACAATAAAATGTGAGAATGTGGCTTACTAACAACGGCCAATAAAAAATAAATAAGATTATCATAAAAATTCGATTTAAAAAAAAACGGCGACTCCGATTTGAGAAAACTTTTTTTTTAAATTGAAAATTTTAAGGCAATCAAAACTCAACGATAAAACTTTCTGTTACGATTTGTTTGAGGATACGGCCCTTTTTGGCTTAGATTTACTGGAGTATTAACGCACTCGCTTCTGTGATCCGGGAGGTAAAGGGGAATATCGGACTTGGTTCGATCCCCGCCACCGTCCATCTTTACAGGTTTTTTTTCGTGGTTTCCCTCTATAGTCAATATGCCAATGCTGGGATGGTTCCTACAATATAGGCCACGACTGCTTCCTTCCCACTATCCTTTCCAATACCCAAGAAACCTTCATCTCTCATCATCCCATCATCTCACTAATCATTCATCCGACGCCAACAGATCTTAGTTATCATTACAGTGTGACGTTATAACCCAATATATACACCAATGTTAACATTTCATCAACTTCTATGCAGTCTTAAGAATGAACCGTCATTTTGAAATATTTCAAATATGTAAACACGTATTTTTCAGTCATGCACAACCTTCCCGATCAAGGAGTGTTTTTAATCGTCACTCGGGTGACGTCATCCACTACTAGTGGTGACAGCGCCGCTCGACCGCCTTGCAAGCCAATCGAGTGGTCTGGGCAGTTGAGTCACCCAGATAGACGAGTAGGATGATCACAAACTATAGGAAAGATTATGCTCATTAGAAAACCTTCGTTTTGAGTGGGTTGTTCGGGTATATAAACCGTGCTGACAATTCTACACACTCAATTAATTATTTAAATTCTTTATTTACGATTTACATTGAGAAATAATGAAACCAAGAGAATGTAAAGGAAAAGACCATCCAGTCTGCGACTGCAGCGATCTAAAGGACCTATAGAAAAAAGCGTATATCGAACATTCGACTACACAATTAAATGCGGGGTATCAATAATGATCGATGACCTTTATTGTGAAATACTAGACTATTAATATATTCATATTGGTACCTTTGAAATTCTCATTTTTCCAATTATTTTGCTCTTCATAATTTCAAAAGTGATTGAATAAAATAATATTCATTCCCAGAAACACGACTTGTTAATGAGGCTGCCCGACTTCCTTCACCGCTATACTTGGATATGCTCAAATGTCCGACAAGATGCACTAGATATGTGTGACTAGAGAGGAGATAGTGCGCTTCGTGACGTCATCCTACTGTGCAGGAGGTGCTCCAACTCCCATACTGACAACAAGAAGGTTTCTTGCAGTCAGTTCAGAAACAAAGGTCCCGATAGCCTGGCGCGATTCAACGGATTCCCTTGTGAACTAGATGTAGATAAGAGTGTACGTACAATACGGTATCGGTGCATTGTTGAACGTACAAAATCTATAATTTCCGTAAAAAAAACAATATGATAATTCTACTGAGCCATGTATAGCATTGTTGTTTTAAATAGTTCGATATAAAGTGATAGTTGCGCTACAGGCAATCGGGACCCTGGACTCGGGAACTGACCCCGGAAATATTTCACTTTCAAGACCCGAGTTGGAGCACCTTCTTTATATGATGATAAAATACGTTGATTTGATATCACTACATCGAGGTTGGACTGAAGGCACGGCCCCTCCTAGATCCAGTTCACACCACGGCCTGCTATAGGTCACTCAAAGCTGACCTCTGACACCACGGGTGTGACGTCACACGATCAGCTGATGGCGCCTCGCAGGAGACCACAGGCAGGAACAGTTACAGATTGGACCTTATTTGGAGGCTATCAACGCGAGATCAGATAGAAACGCATCATTTGAGACACGGGATTTACATATACCTGTTTATTAGGTTTCACTTTCATGAGCTATTTTTGTAAGCGATTAATGAAATGGTTAGCTTGTCGAATGATGGAATCGATAGGCCCACAACCCTATGCTTCACGATAGGAAACAGAGAATTCACTAATTAGTTGTATCTGTCATAACGAGAGAGAGGAGAGAGAGAGGAGGGGGGAGGAGTTCATCTCCAGAGTGGTTTTTGAAGTTGAAATGTAAATTGTATCCATTCAACATTCTTTATATTCGAAGCAGCTGATAAACTTGGAAACGTTTGATACAAAACAATTGAAATAAGTAATCACTCATTGACAATGAAAGAAAATTGAGGAATCGCCTGTGATGCAAATCAATACGGACATTTCAAAACGAAGGTAAAATAATAGATTTACAAAGTTTACGATCTTTTTGATAGCATCCTTCTTAACTGATTGATGCTACATTCTCTTTGCCACGTTCTCCCGGGCAAGTGACACTCATCAAGCCCAGGCTCAGGCACTACACTACAGCTTACAACGTCAGCTCCGACACGGTACACTTATTCTGTCGATATAGCCGGTTGCACTAACTGATAATCAAGTATCGATCAGTTAATTATTAGTTAATGTACGGAAACAACAGACGTGACCGAGGGTAATAACGAGTCAATTCGCTAATTACTTCGTGATTTACTAATCATCAGTTGGTACAACCGACTCTAACAGAAGCAAATTATACAAGTAATATAATTGAATTCAAAATTGCTGTTAATTAAATATTAAAATCATTTCAATTCTGACGCAGTTTCATTGATCAAGAGTATTGTGTGTCTATGAAATCGATCTAATTCTGCTCTGTGGCAATTCATCAATACAATAACTCACAGCCCATAAAACAACTGACGCAAGCCTGCCAACCATCATCTTACGTAAAACAAAAAGAAACACGATTAAAAGTCTGTTATTTAGGTCGTCCTCCGTCCAGAGATGATTTATAGCCGAGTTGCGCAGAACGTGCCGGATGGTATTTAGACCTTATTTGGCGCCCAAAGTGCGGGGTTACGCCACGGTCCGCGCATGCGCGCGGTGCAACATGCACTGAGCTGCACTTACCACGTCATAGTACAGTAATTGTGATTAGCATCACAGTTGGTTGGCAGCATTGCGATACAGAGAGAGATAGAAGCAACCGTGTACAGGAGGGAAACTAAGAGGATCTATGCAGAGATTATGAGGAATTCAAAACGGTGTACAAAAAAGTGAGAAATTAAATATTTGCCCTTAACAAAGTCATGATGATATTCCTTTCAAAATCTAATTGAAAACAAATTGAAGAGTGAGGAGTGAAAATACAATATTTCAGCTAGAACTTCTTGCCTTCATCGGGTAACATAGAAAATATTGAAACTAAAAAAGAAAATCGAAAATATGTGGGGAAAAACACTATGATGATCAATGGTAATAACTTTATAGATAACGATTATAGGGCTACGGGTGAAGATGAAAAAATGTATAGAATATCGATAATTGAGATAAAATCTGTGAACTCTTGGAAATATATCAGATGTGCCAGTATATTATATACCTTATGAAAAATACCAATTTAATCTGAGATAGGAATAGTTTTCTTTTCATAATCAAACTGAGTGAACCTATGATAGCTGAAGTGACGCAGTAACCTATATAGGCGTACATATGAATACACCATGCACAACCAACTGTGGTAACCCTGAAAACCAACCCTCGAAACACACATCTTTCAACTGGTTGATGGTACAATCTTACAATCTCAATTTTGGAATTAATTAATATTTCCGAGTATTTTTGAACATTTTGTTATTCCAGATTTGATTTCGGCTTGCAATTGTTCAGGTTCTGCTCAGTTCTGCGGCAATGAGTCGACTTGACCAGTCAGAAGAGTGGTGGCCAGGACAGCTGACAGCAGCTGATAGCAGCTGACAGCAGCTGATAGCAGCTGATAGCAGCCGTCAGCTGGATAAGATGACGCCCATATCCACATATCCACATATGGCCACATATCGTCATGGCTGCCAACGTTTTGGGAAGAACACACTCTCGAATAATGACTGAACTGTGGATACCCCTGAGAAGTGGGCTAAAGGCCACATACAACTCAAATCAACCTAAAAAAATACTCGTTTATTACCAGTTAAAATTTGAACAGTTATTTATTGGGCCAGGATTTTTTAAATTTTTCCTAATGACCCCACCAACAGCTAGGTGATATAGGAAAAAACTCAACTGCACAATTTTTTTTCCGAAACCATATTTCAATCTTACGTCAGCATGAACTATTTACTTATACAGAAAAAAATATATGCCTAGGAGTATTTGTCGTCTGGAGTAAGTAAATTAATTTCACATTCATTCCTCATACTTTCATTTTCTTCATTATTTAAAATCAAAATCTCGACACCAAGTCTCAACTGGGCATAAACACAACGTATGGGGTCATTTGGGCGGGCGCAAGAGCAAAAGTCTTGCAGCTCGATTCTCGACACCTGCATGTACGTACGTGTCACAGTCTCGATATAACGTACAACGAACAAGATTCCGAGAGATCGACATTCCTGTTAATGACGTGATAATTAATTTCATTGTTGACACAATCATGTTCTACTGATGTTTGATTGATTGATGTGTCATTGATTTATTGAGGGTATCAGTCTCAAGGACGTTGTTACACAAGTCTTTTTAACACCAAAATATATGTCATTTCAAATAGAAAATAATTCAATATTGAAACTTGTGTGTAATTAATCAATGATAATTATATCAACCATATTATATATATATATATATATATATATATATATATATATATATATATATATATATATATATATATATATATATATACATATATATATATATATATATATATATATATATATATATATATATATATATATATATATATATATATATATATATATATATATGTGATAATTAAACTTCTTGAATCCCAAAAAAAATCAAAAATCAACAAAAAAAATCACATATATATATATATATATATATATATATATATATATATATATATATATATATATATATATATATTATATTATTTTTGTGTTCCGGACTTTCGGAAACTGAAAGACTGTTATCTGCGGCGGAAATTCATGGTCACCAACAGCACAGTCCTGGTGTTGAAGTTCATTGGTTATAAACATTTAAAATGGGGTGGTAAGATCGCCCTTGTGGTGCCCCGTTCAAACGATCCGATCTTTCATCCATAGCCTCAATTGGGGAACCAAGATTTTGTATCAAGTTTCGATGTTATTAAAAAATATATATATATTATTATTATTATTATTATTATTATATTGAATAATGCATCTCAACACATGGTGTATACAGTATGAAAAAATGATATTTATAATAATTACATCATGAAAATATTTTGAATATAGTAATTGATTGGAATTACGAGAGACTTAGGAAACAACTAAAGTACATTTGGTTCCGTCACAAACCAAACGAATATTGTCCGCGCCGAAATTAATGTTGAATCTCGATTTGTTCGCGTCTAAAAAGAAACAAAGTGAATTCCTACAATAGAGAGTTGATCGGATAAAAGTGAGATATTCAACTAATGTTGCGATAATGCCGTAAGATCAGATAAGTTCGAGTGGTTCGACTGATTGCAGGGCTGAGAGCGATCACCACGACTACCGATCCAGTCAACTAAGTAACTAAGCAACACATGGTGGAAAGCGCTATTCATCCTGCGAAGAAACAAAATGGCACTCAATGTCATATTGTTCACGCATTATGTGCATTCAAATTATTAGGAATAACACTTTAATTTATTTAAGCTGGATTCACAATGCCAACTAACGATTAGTGATTAATGATTAACTAAAGTTGGCAGATACGGTATCAGTGTTGACGTTCACATTGTGTTTAATATTAGTGACTGACCTTGAAAGTTAACCAATTTTCAACTTTAGTATTAATCATTAGTTTTAATCATTAGTCTGACCAATCAGAAGTCGTGAATTCGAAACGACAGAAAGTCAATGCAAAAGGAAGCTATCCCGCTCGATGAACCGCTCGTTTACAGCCTTCTAATATGTAGATTTCAATTTAAAGACGGCTACGACTCATGAAAAGTACGTCATTTCCGTCAAAATTGATTTTTATTTCAAGTCTATGTGAAAACTCAGTTCCTTAATTTTAGTGTTTAGTATTAGTCAGTAATCATGAATCCAGCTTTAGAAATCTATAAAATGATTAAAATCAATGTCTTGATTTATAGATCACTTATCAACGAACCAGTGAGTAAAGACACGAGGTCATGTTCATGATTCAATTATTAGGAGATAAACAATCGGTTCATATGTACCAATAATTTGATCAAAATCAAATCGAATGGCAAACGAATTGCAAGGTTTCAGTCTGTTTTGAGGTACATTTGGCATCTGTGCCTATACCCAATACTTTCCGCCATCGAGACATCTAGCTCAGTCTGTCCGATTAGGAATAGGCCCATGTTCTATAAGACCCACTAACAAAACAATACCTGTGTTACACTGTGCTATCTGCAACGTATTATGTTGCTTCATGGCGAGATTTACTATAATAAACGAAACTGCATCTTTCAAAGACGTTAAATATTCAAAGTTGCAGCAAGATTATTCCATTGCCGAAGTTTTAAAAATTATTTTCAGTTGGTAGACGACCTATTTCTTCCGTGATTAAAGTCTACACATCTGATCTGCATAACAGAATGCCTTGACCGACTCAAATCCACTCAACAACAATGTACTCCAAAAATACAATGAAACATTTCCCCACCGCCTGTTAAAGAGAAATAAGTGAATTCCACAGCCGCCGAGATTCCTGAGAATCCTCGAACCAGAAAGTAAGAGCAGTTCGGTTCTTTTATAGACGACGTAATAAATTAAAAGCGAGTGCAGTTGCGAAATAACTTGGATCTAAAAGCGAGTTCAGGTTTGGTTTTTACCTTTTTCAGATGTTTGTTGACCCATTTAGTGAAAGTTTTCTTCTGTATGGCGTCCCGTTCATCTGCAAGCACACGTACAAAACAGAGGCATATTAGTATACAGTGTGTCTCTCTCTTGCACATACGGCGGGGTGGCGGGGTGGCGGGGGGCAGAGAGGCTGGGCTGGAAAAGGTGAAATGTGGATAAGGAAGATCAATTAGAAAATTTGAAAACACTAGATATAATCGAAATGTAATTTCATTTTTTATATATCTGTATTGGTGAAAATAAGAGTCTAACTTTAGGTTAAAACTTGCCACCGACCAGAATGAAATAAAAATAAAACATGGAATAATATATATATATATATATATATATATGAATGTAGATGAGATGATATAAGTGATACATGAATTATAACGAACAGATAAAATGTGATACTGATAGTACGAGTCTGTGATGTTGTGTACAGAAATTCTACACACGGGGTTTATTAGACCTACACGTTTGAAATGAAGGCAAAGATGTCAGTCAATCACGGGAGAAAACATTTCAAAAACAAACTTATTCATTGAAGAAAATTTCAAGTTAAAATTGAAATTGAAAGTACATGCTATTACCGGTAGGGCCAGCACAATCTGTTCTTTTTTCTATACATAAACCTGATTAAACGGTTACAATTTTCGAAACAAAAATATATATATAGACCTAAGAAACGAACTGAAAAATCTCATTTTTTCGAAGTAATGTATACCAATGGTGTGCTCGCATTTTCTTTGAACAAAATATAACTATATTGTGTAAATAACTTGTCTAGACAATACCGGTAGGTTTCTTGACGCTCTCGCTTCGTGTGGAGCTCTACAGTAATGGCGGCTAGGCCTATGTGCAACAATGACCAAAACATGATTTATTCCTACTAATGCTGCTTAACGACTCCACCAACAGCTAGATTATACGGGGGTACGAATGGGAGTACGCCTCACGCGGTACTCGAACCCAACCCGGTCCGACTTCAGTTCTTAGCGCATGTGATAGTTGACTGAGCCACGGTAAAACCAGCTACACTTATTGCCCATAACAACTCATGCGACACTTCTGCGCAGCTTTCTGAACGCATCCATCTAACGTGGAGAGAAACCAGATCCGATCTGACGGGCGGGTTGCATAACGCCGCGGAGAAACTGACCGAGATTAGCTTCACTCGTTTCTATTCGCATTGTTAACCAACTACCGGTTATCTTCGTGAAAGAAATACTATACATTCCTCAGCTGTTACGTGTCTATATCTGACTAAAATGTTGATGACTCGAATTTAATAATAACCAAGGTGAAAAGATCTCTTGCATGTAACAGTAACACTCGATACTTTTGTCATCTATTTTTACCTCACCGTTACATACAAATAACACGTAACATACTGTGAATGTTTTAGAAGATACTTCTTTTAATGCTATACGAAGCAGTTTTCCTGTAACTATACATTCAGACGGAAAGCCACTACGATCGTTTACATGTCACTTTGAAACTGAAAATATTGAGCTATAGGTAGGTCAAGAATTTGATTCAAGCGTGTCAAAAAGTATAAATAAATCCCCGATCAGGTGTAAGTTTTGTCTGTACACACAGTCCAATTCCGTGATACACGGTTGTATGTTCTCAATTCTTCGTCAAACTGTTTCTCCTTCTCAAATAATAACAGATAGTAATTGTAAGCATTTCATTACACGTAACATCTTCATCGTCATCAATTTAATGATTCCAACAATGTAGGCCTAATTGCAATTATTGTCGAAGCAGCCGTCCAAGTAAAATGGCGGACAGTTCGAAACATGTAGCGCGAGTATCCTCCCAGATGACTGTATCTTGTAGAGATGCAGCTTGCACTCTAGCTGCATTCTGGTGCAATTATCGACTCGCTCACACGTCCCACGTGCCACGTGGCCGCGACTGCAATGCAGGCGTCCACATCTGCAGTCTCGACTACCGCGTGGCAGTCAACTTTCAAGCGCGTTCTTCTCCGTTCAAGACGCCTCTTGACATGTTGCCTACCGGCTTGATTGCAGACGTTCACCCGGTAAACCAATCACCAGTTCTCATCAGTATTCAAAGCTTTAGTTCGTGGTATGTTTTCAACCCTTTCGAAATAATTGTCAAAAATCAACATGTTTCTACCTGTTTTTCGTTGTTTTTACGACTTTTTCAGAGTGATATAATATGGAATTATAATTTGTGATGAACGTAGACACATTGTAGAAAGAATTAGACTGATTGGTCCCACCGTGTGTTGTAAGCCAAAGGGCTGCATTGGCGCTTCTTGTCCTGTTTTGACCGCTCCCTGCAGGTTTTACTCATGAGTTGTGAGATGTAAAGTAGCCTCTTGACACCACTGTTGGGAGCTAAAGGCCTGTATTGGCGCTTCTTGTCCTGTTTTGTTCGCTCCCTGCAGGTTTTACTCATGAGTTGTGAGATGTAAAGTAGCCTCTTGACACCACTGTTGGGAGCTAAAGGCCTGTATTGGCGCTTCTTGTCCTGTTTTGTTCGCTCCCTGCAGGTTTTACTCATGAGTTGTGAGATGTAAAGTAGCCTCTTGACACCACTGTTGGGAGCTAAAGGCCTGTATTGGCGCTTCTTGTCCTGTTTTGTTCGGTCCCTGCAGGTTTTACTCATGAGTTGTGAGATGTAAAGTAGCCTCTTGACACCACTGTTGGGAGCTAAAGGCCTGTATTGGCGCTTCTTGTCCTGTTTTGTTCGCTCCCTGCAGGTTTTACTCATGAGTTGTGAGATGTAAAGTAGCCTCTTGACACCACTGTTGGGAGCTAAAGGCCTGTATTGGCGCTTCTTGTCCTGTTTTGTTCGCTCCCTGCAGGTTTCACTCATGAGTTGTGAGATGTAAAGTAGCCTCTTGACATCACTGTTGGGAGCTAGAGGCCTGTATTGGCGCTTCTTGTCCTGTTTTGTTCGCTCCCTGCAGGTTTTACTCATTGGAATTGTCAGATGTAAAGTAGCCTCTTAATAATGGAAGGTTACGACCAAGTTATATAAACACGACAGCGAGTTTGGTTTTAATTGATTGTGTTTCTTGTGGCGTGTTTTGGCGGGGTTTGAGGGAGAACATGATTCTCAGCGAACCTCGCACCCAGCTCTGCTGTTACGTGTGGAACGTAGAGATTGTAGGCTTCACTTTTACTTCTTATTTCAGTCATCTAATTACTTGAATCGATCATTAATACAGATGCCACGTGACGAGATGGCAGGAATGAAGAACCGAACATGTGAACTGTAAATCATTGAATATGGCTGTGAGTACGGACACAATTGCAGTCGACTGAGGATTCATTTCATGCCTCGCTTGAATCTAGTTGTTGAGACGTGCGGGAGTCCACGGGAGTCCACGGGAGTCCAAGGGAGTCCAAGGGAGTCCAAGGAAGTCCACGGGAGTCCACGGGAGTCCACGGGAGTCCAAGGGAGTCCACGGGAGTCCAAGGGAGTCCACGGGAGTCCAAGGGAGTCCACGGGAGTCCACGGGAGTCCAAGGGAGTCCAAGGGAGTCCAAGGGAGTCCAAGGGAGTCCAAGGGAGTCCACGGGAGTCCAAGGGAGTCCACGGGAGTCCACGGGAGTCCAAGGGAGTCCAAGGAAGTCCACGGGAGTCCAAGGGAGTCCACGGGAGTCCACGGGAGTCCAAGGGAGTCCAAGGGAGTCGAATTAGCGAAATATCAGTTTTTTGGTGATAACTTTTGAACGGTATGAGTTATCAAAATTCGAAAAGCGAGAAACACAGATAACTATAGCTTCAAGATGATATAATAAAAGTTAGCGTAATGAGCGACATGACTTGAATAGTTATAACTTATTTCATCTTGAAGCTATTATAATTGTCTGTTTTTCTCGCGTACGGTATTTGAATTTTGAAATCTCATACCGTTCAAAGGTTACCTCCAAAAGTCTGATATTTCGCTAAATCGACTCCCGGGGACTCTTCAACAGGAATGAAGGAGTGATGTATATGAATCCAGCGGAAGCCGTAAGACAGAAAGTTATGTCGCACACGGTTGGAAATAGCTCAGGACTGATCCTGGAACCAGGGACGAGCCCAGCTTCCTGATCAGCACCAGGCCTGTAGGCCAAACAGTGTACCAAACAGTCGCCTCCACAGCGAATACTGGGATAAAGATACTACCAAGACTTGGCGTGTTGACCCAGAAACTGGATGTGCCTATTCCAGAAAACGATAGAAAGCTGATTCAAAAACCCTAACCATAGCTCCTCTGTGCTCTAACCAATTCCCCGAAATAGTAGCTCCTGAGGAGTTATGGGAAGGCCAAGCCCTCCTTCACTCTTGGTAGTATCGCTATTTCAGTTTCCACTCTTCAGCGCCCCCCGAGTTCATGCACTCATCGAGGCCAGGCCTTCTCAGCACGCCAATGCCATGTGTGATGGCGGAAGCAAGTCGTCTAACGAGTCATGACTATACATGATCATTGCAACTGAGACTCTTCATAGCAATTAATTTGATTCTTTCTAAAACCATGTTCTGAATATAATATGATCCGATTATGAATATCTGATATATCACACTGTTTCAACTTTCGTGATATTTCAGATTTTCATGATGTTATTACATGAATGCGATCAAAATTACGGATCCACGTAAATATGGGCCTACCATCCAATGAGTATCCATATGAATGTATACAGGTGGGCCAGATTAGGGTAGTTTGAATTGCAAACTACGTATGAGATGAACAATCATCTGTGGCCGCCTAATCACAGCAAAGACATGCACTCCCATATAGGAGCAGTCGGGATGATTGGTCGCACATTCCGGTTGTCATGGCGACACTGCAGAGCCACCGAGAGGGCCGGGTGGAGGCGGAGGATCAGGACAAGAAGCTGCATGCCGTCTAACGCGCCCGATCTCTATCTCCTCTAACTCCTTCCAGCTGGTGCTATGTGACGTCATGCGGCTACCGCGCGCGGCACGAGTGTTGGCGACACTGCAGAGCCACCGAGAGGGCCGGGTGGAGGCGGAGGATCAGGACAAGAAGCTGCATGCCGTCTAACGCGCCCGATCTCTATCTCCTCTAACTCCTTCCAGCTGGTGCTATGTGACGTCATGCGGCTACCGCGCGCGGCACGAGTGTTGGCGGCGCTGTTGGCGGGGCTGCACCAGACGAACAACCGATTGTGCACACCATTTGATGTAACTGAACCGTCATTCAGAAGACCGGGGTTTGATTCCCGTCATGGTCGACCACCATCCTAACAGGGATTTTTCTTGGTTTCCCTGTCGTTCAGGTTGATACTGGGATGATTCCTTAACAACAGGCCCAACCGACTCCTTCCTACTATCCAAAAACACCTAATAAAACAACCTTCCATCTCATCATCACATCATTCACCGACGCCAATAGATCGAACATATTATGAATAAAAATAAATATTTGTGAAATTGCGGATTGAGGGCTGCTATACGTGAAACGGCCCGAGAAACGATTGTTCCGAGCGACCGTCTCCCCGATCGCAGCCGACTAGTGATCGGACAGCCGAAACTCTCGGTCGTCGAGCCGTCACGCGCGCTCCTGTCTGTGTCGCTGCCAACAAGCTGGAACAGCCCACGTAGAAGACCAAGTCTTATGAATGGGACGCGGAAGGGGATTCATAAAAAGCATTTTCTCTGGAAAAGTTTAAACGTCAAAGAAAAAAGGGATTTTTTTATGATAGTCAGACTCGACAATTACATCATTGAAAAGCAATGAATGTATAATGAGTATTAATGAAATTCTGAATATCAATGATATTATTCAATATATTCATCATTATTAATATTTTATTGAAGATTGAAGATCATTGATATATCATTTAATATATTGGATATTAACGACGCACTGTACTGATGACCGAGATCTATTGGCGTCGGTGAATGATATATGAGATGGTGGGATGATGAGATGAAAGGTTGTTTCATCAAGTGCTTTTTGATTGTGGGGAGGAGCCGACGGTCGTGGCCTGTTGTTAAGGAACCATCCCCGTATTGACCTGAACGACAGAGGGAAACCACGAAAAACCCTGTCACAATTTGGTCGACAATGGCAGGAATCGAATCCCGGTCTCCTGAATGACGGTTCAGCATGCTAGCCACTCGACCACTATACTCTTGTCCGTGAGTAATCGCGCTTCTCAATGCAATCGCCGTATCCTCTGAAGCCGACGATTCATTGATAGATCCAAGGTTAATGCAGTTGTAATTACTGCACTCGTTAAGACAAATGCACGTATCTGGGTCAACGCACGACTTATTACAGTCAAGACTTGGTGCACTCTGAGTGACCAGTTGGCTTTGGCGGCAAACACCCACGGCCCAACATGTTCAGCGTCAACGTCACGCATACACGATCGCAGTGGCTAGACGCACTGAGGGTTGCGTTGGTTTGCCTGTCCTCACTTCCTATCCCTCCCATGTTGAAAATGTGTTGCAATTCACGGGCCACGTTTGAAGTACTATTGTCCGTGCGTAGAAGAGTAGTGATAAAAGGAACTGACGTTACGTTCACGTCGGCCCAGCTGATAACAGCTGTCATCAAGTTTGTCAGTCTATCAGCCGTTTCTACAAAACAGCACTAGATAGAGCAGTGATCTTTGGTTCTCAGGAAAGTACCCGGGAAATGGAACGTGTTTTCGAATTAGTGAGGTCACCATCTCCCGGCGGCAAACCAACGCAACCCTCAATGCATCTTGCGGCAAACCAACGCAACCCTCAATGCATCTTCAACATATTGTAGTGACACTGCTTCTCACCATTCAGAGCAGTAATTTATAGAATACTGTCGATCCATAATGAACATTCACACCGGCACAGTAGCTGAGTGGTTAGCTCACTTGCTTCATGTGACCCGGGAGGTGAAGGGACATATCAATCCCCACCACCGTCCATCTTTACAGGGGTGCATCGTGGTTTCCCTCTGTAGTCTAGGCTAATGCCGGGATGGTTCCCACAATATAGGCCACGACTGCTTCCTTGCCACTGTCCTTCCCAATACCCATAAAAACCTTCATCTCATCATCCCATCATCTCATTGATCATTCATCCGACGCCAATAGATCTTGGTAATCATCACAGTGCGTAGTTAAAACCCAATATATATATATATATATATATACATATATATATATATATATATATATATATATATATATATATATATATATATATATATATATATATATATATATATATATATATATATATATATAGATATATATATATAGATATATATAGATAGATAGATAGATATATATATATATATATATATATATATATATATATATATCTATATATAAACATTCACAATATGTTTACGTTACGTGCATGTAACGGTAAGTTGTGAGGTAAAAGTCAATGACAAAAATATCAAGTGTAACTGTTACATACAAGTGTAACTGTTACATACAAGTGTAACTGTTACATACAAGTGTAACTGTTACATACAAGTGTAACTGTTACATACAAGTGTAACTGATACATACAAGTGTAACTGTTACATACAAGTGTAACTGTTACATACAAGTGTAACTGTTACATACAAGTGTAACTGTTACATACAAGTGGAGGCATCAACATTCGTCTACAAATATTGTTGTCATCAGATGATGTATTTGTTAATTTTGTATCTCGCACGGTTCTAGTTTTTTAGTTTTCTAGTTTCTAGTTTTTTTTCTAGTTTTTTTAGTTTTAGTTTTTTTAGTTTTTTCACATCCAGATATAGCCTATGTTTTATACCTACAAAATAATGTGAAATGAAAATAAAATATCTGACCTTTGAATTATAATAACTTCATAGGCACTATTTATCAAGCTAGAGATGTGTTTTTGTCAGCTGTGTATTTGTACATGGCTGTGTATCACATAGCTATGTACATAGCTATGTACATAGCTATGTACATAGCTATGTACATAGCTATGTACATAGCTATGTACATAGCTATGTACATAGCTATGTATTATATAGCTATGTACATAGCTATGTACATAGCTATGTACATAGCTATGTATTATATAGCTATGTACATAGCTATGTACATAGCTATGTACATAGCTATGTATTACACAGCTATGTACATAGCTGTGTAATACATAGCTATGTACATAGCTATGTACATAGCTGTGTAATACATAGCTATGTAATACATAGCTATGTACATAGCTGTGTAATACATAGCTATGTAATACATAGCTATGTACATAGCTATGTATTACACAGCTATGTACATAGCTGTGTAATACATAGCTGTGTACATAGCTATGTAATACATAGCTATGTATTACACAGCTATGTACATAGCTATGTAATACATAGCTATGTAATACATAGCTATGTATTACACAGCTATGTACATAGCTATGTAATACATAGCTGTGTAATACATAGCTATGTACATAGCTGTGTAATACATAGCTATGTATTACATAGCTATGTATTACATAGCTATGTATTACATAGCTATGTATTACACAGCTATGTACATAGCTATGTATTACACAGCTATGTACATAGCTATGTAATACACAGCTATGTACATAGCTATGTATTACACAGCTATGTATACATAGCTATGTAATACATAGCTATGTATTACACAGCTATGTACATAGCTATGTAATACATAGCTATGTACATAGCTATGTAATACATAGCTATGTACATAGCTATGTATTACATAGCTATGTACATAGCTGTGTAATACATAGCTATGTATTACATAGCTATGTATTACATAGCTATGTACATAGCTATGTATTACACAGCTATGTACATAGCTATGTAATACATAGCTATGTACATAGCTATGTATTACACAGCTATGTACATAGCTATGTAATACATAGCTATGTACATAGCTATGTACATAGCTGTGTAATACACAGCTATGTACATAGCTATGTAATACATAGCTATGTATATAGGCCTATATAGAGCTGTGTATTACGCACTGTACTGCTGATGACTAAGATCTAGGCCTACTGGCGTCTGTGAGAGGTTATTTCATCGGCTGTTTTTGGATGGTGGAAAGGAGTCGGTCGTGGCCTGTTGTTATGGAATCATCCCAGTATTGACCGGATGAAAGAGGGAAACCATGATAATCCGACCATGGGGTGATCGAACGCCGGTCTCATGAGTGACGGTTCAGTGTATTAACCACTCGGCCACACGTCTCAGTCCCCACGTTCAAACGTGATCAACAAACATCGGTTATTCCGCTAGATCGACTATAATACACTCTGAATGTAATTATTTATATTTTAATAAGGATCGATCAGTTTTATTGTGTGAATATTGAATTGGTTGAGATAAGCAGACTTTTGTCAGTAAACAAACAACCAAGACGCAGAGGAGTGCAATGAATCTGATGAGGGGGAGATTGTCAAGATTAAATGGTGAAATAATAGCAAGTAAAATCTTCATCTTCTCTCTCTCTCTCTCTCACACACATACCGCATGCGATTCCTATACTATCACGCAGACAACAAAATAAGAGAACGAAAGCAAAGCAATAAACATGATCGACGTTGATTCATTAATCCGTCGTAAAGCAAATTAAGTGTAATTGGCAAATTTTAAACATTTCATCCGGAGAGGCTCTCGTTTCGACTGGGAAAATTGGTACTATTTATTTGGTTAATCAATTTGAATTATTATCCATTGAGTGACTTACGATTGATCAAGTTGAACGTATTCTTGAATTATATAGGCCGACATACTACACGATAAATATGGTAACGTATGCTAAAAAGAAATTTTAAAAAAGCTGGAATAATGAGAGCTGTCACCAGTGGGCTTGTCAATTCAACTGGTATTTATACCACATATATTTTACTATAAATTACACAACTTTATGCCAGAGAACTATTAAACACTTGACAATAATTACTGACGAAACCTCATTTACATATTCTGATTTTATGGCGTGTCATTTTCTATAAGCACACGTTTGAAAGATAACAGGTTGCTGCATGGTTACACGCTGGTAAACGAAAGGCCATGTTATTCGCACCACGTGACTGAAATGGCGGGAAAAGCTCGTGCTTTGAATGAACAGACAGGCACGTCACACACGGCACAAGAGAGCGCTTGTTCGATCGAGAGCGAACACTGACTGAAATGGCGGGAACAGCAGCCAAAAGCTCGTGGTTTGAATGAACAGACAGGCACGTCACACGGCACAAGAGAGCACCGCACCGCTTGTTCGATCGAGAGCGAACACTGACTGAAATGGCGGGAACAGCAGCCAAAAGCTCGTGGTTTGAATCAACAGACAGGCACGTCACACGGCACAAGAGAGCACCGCACCGCTTGTTCGATCGAGAGCGAACACTGACTGAAATGGCGGGAACAGCAGCCAAAAGCTCGTGCTTTGAATGAACAGACAGGCACGTCACACACGGCACAAGAGAGCACCGCACCGCTTGTTCGATCGAGAGCGAACACTGACTGAAATGGCGGGAACAGCAGCCAAAAGCTCGTGGTTTGAATGAGCAGAGGCACGTCACACACGGCACAAGAGAGCACCGCACCGCTTGTTCGATCGAGAGCGAACACTGACTGAAATGGCGGGAACAGCAGCCAAAAGCTCGTGCTTTGAATGAGCAGACAGGCACGTCACACGGCACAAGAGAGCGCTTGTTCGATCGAGAGCGAACACTGACTGAAATGGCGGGAACAGCAGCCAAAAGCTCGTGGTTTGAATGAGCAGAGGCACGTCACACGGCACAAGAGAGCACCGCACCGCTTGTTCGATCGAGAGCGAACACTGACTGAAATGGCGGGAACAGCAGCCAAAAGCTCGTGGTTTGAATGAACAGACAGGCACGTCACACGGCACAAGAGAGCACCGCACAGCTTGTTCGATCGAGAGCGAACACTGACCATAAAGTGTCGAGAATCAACCAACAATTACGTCAAATCGTACAGTTCTGGTCACAAATAATACAGAAATAATTTGATGAACAACAAATGGTAGAACATCACAATATTGATTGCCAACATACTTATACTTACAAATTGTTTCAAAATGAAAAACTGTATGTCGAATAAATTATTTCTTATTAGTAAAAAATAAAGACTCTGCCTTTCATAAGGTTGCCCATCAGACACAGAATAATATATTATAGAACAATGAATACAACACATTAATAAAGAAAGCAAATAAAAGACAATACAATAGTGTTTGATACAAAAACCAATAACAATATTGAGAAAAGAAAAGAAGAAGGAAAGACAAGTCTGGAAAAGGTAATATTGTGATTGATTACTGATTTAGAAGAAGAAGAGGAAGATATACAAAAAAATACATAATATATTCCCATACGTATTAGGCTACTACGGTACATGACGATTCTATAGGCCTAATATGAAATTCGAGTAATTCCTGAATAGGCCTGCAGCATTATAGTGAATTGAAATAATTCAGTGCGGTGAGCATCGCCATGTTTGCTATGTAGGCCTACTGATAGCACATACAGTGAAACCAACAAACAATTTACACTTATAAATATGCCTTAAATCTCGTATCATATGTGACCGCACTGAGACGAGTGGCCGAGTGGTAAATACGCTGAACCGTCATTCAGATTCAGGAGACCACAGTTCGATACCCGCCATGATCAATCATCCTGCATGACAGGGGTTTATCGTGGTTTCCCTCTGTCGTTCAGGTCAGTAGGCTACTGGGATGGTTCCTCAACAACAGGCCACGACCGACTCCTTCCCACCATCCAGAACACCTGATAAAACAACCTTTCATCCCATCATCTCATCATCTCATTCACCGACGTCAATAGATCATATACTAATCAGGACAGGTTCAAGTCTTAAATGTTAGTGAAGATCTAGTCAAATAGTATCAATAGTGTCAGGAACGATCTCCAACGATTACGTGTTATTTATCTCTGCTTTTACCCTTCATGTTCCGGCCCTTTACACCTCAGCATGTCTCATTTTCATTGTAGTTTTTTAGTTAGGTTTTCGTTGTAACTTTTGGTGAAGATCTAGTCAAATAGATGTTTTACCTTTTCAGTGTTATTAATCTCACCATAAACCAATACAAGTTGTTGTTTTTTTTACCGGCGCACAATAACCGCGTCGTTGACGCGCCGTTTAACCCCAATAAGAATACATGTAAGCGCAAGTGTGCCCGAGCCTGTAAGCCACTGCCAGGTCGATACATGCATGCAGAGTGCTAAGCAAGCAGCGACCTTGTCGGCATCAGAAGGCGGTGAAGAAACACAAGCAAACAGCTTGAGCCTGATTAGCATCACCTGCTCATCAGGGGGGAGGGGGGGACGCATCATCTTCTACACTCGTGTCCACGCAAGAAGGTCCCCCCCAGGATGCACTGAGGCATGAACCCAAGAATTAGTTTTAAAAACATCGCAATTCCCTGAAACTGGATCTTAACGAATAATAGCGTCATTGATTTCCCTAATTTGAGCGGAAACTGTAAATCATCCTCCCAGTCTCAGAGATTGTAACACACACGTGAGAGAACAAGATGAGTCCATCTCACGCTGTCAAGTCTGCCATGACACACTCAATCAGAGGCAATCAATGCAGTCAACAAGATGAGTCCATCTCACGCTGTCAAGTCTGCCATGACACACTCAATCAGAGGCAATCAATGCAGTCATCAAGATGAGTCCATCTCACGCTGTCAAGTCTGCCATGACACACTCAATCAGAGGCAATCAATGCAGTCAACAAGATGAGTCCATCTCACGCTGTCAAGTCTGCCATGACACACTCAATCAGAGGCAATCAATGCAGTCAACAAGATGAGTCCATCTCACGCTGTCAAGTCTGCCATGACACACTCAATCAGAGGCAATCAATGCAGTCATCAAGATGAGTCCATCTCACGCTGTCAAGTCTGCCATGACACACTCAATCAGAGGCAATCAATGCAGTCATCAAGATGAGTCCATCTCACGCTGTCAAGTCTGCCATGACACACTCAATCAGAGGCAATCAATGCAGTCAACAAGATGAGTCCATCTCACGCTGCCAAGTCTGCCATGACACACTCAATCAGAGGCAATCAATGCAGTCATCAAGATGAGTCCATCTCACGCTGTCAAGTCTGCCATGACACACTCAATCAGAGGCAATCAATGCAGTCAACAAGATGAGTCCATCTCACGCTGCCAAGTCTGCCATGACACACTCAATCAGAGGCAATCAATGCAGTCATCAAGATGAGTCCATCTCACGCTGTCAAGTCTGCCATGACACACTCAATCAGAGGCAATCAATGCAGTCAACAAGATGAGTCCATCTCACGCTGCCAAGTCTGCCATGACACACTCAATCAGAGGCAATCAATGCAGTCAACAAGATGAGTCCATCTCACGCTGTCAAGTCTGCCATGACACACTCAATCAGAGGCAATCAATGCAGTCAACAAGATGAGTCCATCTCACGCTGTCAAGTCTGCCATGACACACTCAATCAGAGGCAATCAATGCAGTCATCAAGATGAGTCCATCTCACGCTGTCAAGTCTGCCATGACACACTCAATCAGAGGCAATCAATGCAGTCAACAAGATGAGTCCATCTCACGCTGTCAAGTCTGCCATGACACACTCAATCAGAGGCAATCAATGCAGTCAACAAGATGAGTCCATCTCACGCTGTCAAGTCTGCCATGACACACTCAATCAGAGGCAATCAATGCAGTCATCAAGATGAGTCCATCTCACGCTGTCAAGTCTGCCATGACACACTCAATCAGAGGCAGTTATCAAGGCATTTCAAAGCGGTGTGGTGCAATCGCTTTGATTCAAACCGGTTTGAAAACCTTGGTAAACGTATCGAATTTACGCCAAGTCGGTTTGGTTTCAATTCGGTTCCAGCAACTGAATTGAAAGTAACAAATCACTTTGAAAATTCTTGATAAATGCGTCAAAGCGATTGGAGTGATGCGCGCGCAGTACACAGCCTACTCTGTTGTTCACCGACTAGTGTCGATACCACTGCAGAAGGCTGTTGGCGATGTAAATCATCGTCCATTTGCAATCTAGCTTATTTATAACCATCTGACATCAACAATGGAGCGAACATGAACACATGTTTATTTGTAGGTTAAAAGTACGCCTTCTTAAATTAAGTTTCCCGAACGTTCATCAAATAGCATCTTCAAGGCAGTGTGAGCGGAGAATTTGATTTCAATTCAGTTTGAAACTGATTTGACCAAAGCGATTTCGAATGTGCTTGATAAATGCTTGCTTTCAAACCGGTTTGGATTCAAATCGATTTGGTTTAAACCGATTTGAATTGCTTGATAACTGTAATGAATGTGTAAAGGAAAATCAACGAAAATGAACAGCAATGAAATATTCATGAGTAGAGAACACAATTTTGAAATTTAAACTTACAGAATAATTACGTGTACCGGTATGTATTTTGGACGAATTACAGTAACCAAATCGAATACTCAATTCAATTGAACACTTTCCTTCACTTGCCCCTTTGACTTGACGTAATTCAACATCCAATCAAGTGGTCTGTTATATTAAGAGGAGGGGGGGGGGGGGATTTCCGAAATCTCCAATCAGGATAATTCAGGTTGCATAAATCTAGGTGGCCGATTGATAAGCCACAACTGTCACTTATCGTTAATTGAAACACGTTTATTAATAGTTGAGATGGTAAACACGAGGTGTGAATCAGTATTGCATGACGCCGAATGTGACTTGGGCCGGTTAGCCTCACTAACGTCGGCCTACGATTCACGCGAATGTAGCTCTTACTAACAATTGTAAAACCCAACATCTCGAATGAGAGTTATTGTCGGCAAGTTAGCTGTCCACATAGCACATGTAAAACAGCGGTAGAAAAGCTCATCTGAAACGTGAAATAATTCACGGTGAAAAAAACACATTTGTTACTGTTACGTAACAATAAGAACGAGTGTCCGGTTAATTGATGAAACCATTACACGGTCTTCTGGCATTGGATGCGCTCATTGCGGTCGAAATCAGAACCAACTTGCGTGGCACAGTTACTATACCGCTTGCAGTAGTGGTTCTATTTTCAAATAATGTACGCGGGACATGTTTGTCAGGTTGCCATAGCAACTAGAGAGAAGAAGAGTATGTACTCACCCATAAGAGGCTTATTGCAACAATGTCTTATAAGAGTCCATGGGAGTCGATTTAGTGGGTTTTATGACAACTTTAAAACGGTATGAGATATCAAAATTCCGATACGCGAGAAACACGGATAATTATAATAGCTTCAAGATGACATAAGTTATAACTATTCAAGTCATGTTGTATAACCGTCAAGCGTATACAGATGAAAAAACACATTTTTTAGCTGTATACGATTAGTTGATCAACAAATTATACGACAAGACAAATAGTTATAACTTATCTCATCTTGAAGCTATAATAATTATCTGTGTTCTCTCCCTTTAGTATTTCGATAACTCGTACCGTTCAAAAGTTATAACTGAAAAACTGATATTTCGCTAAATCGATTGCCGTGGACTCGACTCTTGGGCATCGTCCGTACCGACAGATGGCAACAGCGTTCCAGAGCTGTGAGAAAATGTGCCGTCAACTCGGTACAAATTACAGCACTTCATTCTATACATTGCATTACGCATCTTACTTATATACTTTATAACCTGTCCATGCAAACAAACAGAAAGGGAAATATAGGCCTATGTGAATCAGACTCTCGCACAGATCGGGAATGAACATTAGGCCTACACACTACTCAGTCGAGTAGGCTAAGCGTCGAGGATCACTGTAACCATTTCCGAATATGACTTAGAATAGATCCTCCATAAAAACTGACAGATCCGAAAGTTCACCCTCAAGTCTCCTCCAGGGAGAAAGTCTACATTAGGAATTACCAAGAGTTGGATATTGATCCAAGATTGAATGAAACCAATATTCAATTAATGGACTAACGGATATAATTTGATAATGAATACATTGATATAATAACGAATGGTATACCGAAATGTGAAGTAAATCATTTTTGCTGATGATGAAATTTTATAACTCTGAGTCATAGTTGCATATATATATATATATATATATATATATATATATATATATATATATATATATATATATATATATATATATTTATATATATCTCAGTCATCTTCACAGTGCGTCCTTCAACCCAGGATAAATAAATAAACCTGAAGTAATGTACCAAATAAAAGAAGAAGCGCGCACGCCCAAGTAGACGAGAGAATGTTTCGATCGACAGTCCCCCCTATCGCACACTGCTAACGCGCGGCTGGTTCGCGCTTCCATCTGCCGTGAATACATCAATGTATCATCAAGAAAGATAGTGAAATGTTGGAGCTGAAGTGAGTATTAAGATCATCAATGAAACTGCCTCAGCCATCATTTAATGATGGATGATTGCCAACGTTCTAAAAACAGAATTCAATAACTTATGACATAGTTTGCATATAACTATGAATGAACACTCTTTATAGTGATCATTGTACAAGTTGGTGACCCTGTTCCGAGCACTTAGCATAGGTTATCTTGACACACTGAGCTCTCTGACTGAAACTAGACAAAGACCTTACACAGGGAGAACAAGATAACTTTAATGGCTTCAACAGATTTGTCAGCTTCATTTTTTATCTTTATTTATTTTTGAATGCCAACACGCCCTAGCCTCCCCCCCCCCCCCCACCCTCCTTCCCTTCCCCAACCATAAACACAAACTGCGTAATGTAACAAAAATGGAAAACGAAACCAATTCGTAAATGTTCGCAAATGAATCGAGCCGGCCGGCCGGCCACTACAGCCATAGGCCTATAGGTGAATGTTTGCTTGTTGATCAACATGTAGGAAGTGATTATTGGCCAATTGGGACTCAAGATGGCCAGAACGAGGTGCCACAAGGGCGATCAGGCGATCTTATACCACCCCAAAAACTGTTCATCTCGAGAAAGTACGAAAAAGAGTACGTATTGTTCATTCGAAGTCACCGAAAAACGTATTATATCGACGGATCATTATTTCAATACGGATTGTTAAATTAATCGACGGTTGAAGAAAGTGCAGAGACGAAGGACCCAGTCACAGAGACCGGGGTTCGATTCCTGTCACGGTCGACCATTCTGACTTGACGAGGACTTGAGGTTTCCCTCTGTCGGTTCCTTCCACTATCCCGAGCACCTAATGCGATAACCTACTACACCTCATCTCCCGACAACTCAATCATCATTCACCGACGCCAATAGATCTTACAGCCATCACTACACTTGAATAAATACAAGATAAATTAAGACGGGCTTCAAGTTGAATAGATCAAAGATGTCCGAGTCATATGATATACATCAAATCTGATAATAATCAGAATAAAAATAGATTAATTTGTATCAATTAATAAGTGATTAGTCCTCGTTTGATGCTAGCGACAGTTGATCTGCACATGGACCAGCTGTTGTTTGAGCAGGTGCAGCACACGCGTGTGATCTTCATCCCGACAGCGTCGGAACACGCCGCGCATGCGTCAGAAGATGAGCGCGATATATGACTGTTGTTGTTGTTGGCTAAACGACCTCACCAACAGCTAGGTTAATTGGGGGTACGAATGAGCGGGCAAACACAAGACTTTTTTCTTGCACTCAGTTATATATTTTCCTTTTTTATCATGTGTTGTTGATTTTTGTTGAATATTATATTTGTTATTCCTTTGGATAACGATTTTATCATCATCATTATTACTATATAAGAAACTGTCATTCACAATACTGTTATCATCATCATAGTTGAATTATTTCCATTATCATTATATTATTAATACTATTACTCTCATAATATGTTGTCATATGTCATAAGATTATTTCTCATTTGGTCCATGTCATCTGTGGTGGACTGTAATATGTTGATTATAAGAGAAGGACACTGAATAATGATGTGGGCGTAGACGAGCTGCAGGAGAAGCAGGAGCCTGAGATGCCACGATTCCAGGTGGTAAAGCCTACTTGATTAGTCTAGCGATAATGAATGTGTGCTGACTGACCCCATCAACAGCCAGGTTATTGGGGGAACGAATGAGTGAGTGATAATACGTCCGAATTGTCTCGAGTTGATCATATCAATTGCACATAATCAAGCTCAATCGCTTTTGACGAAAGAGAATCGCCATGAATGAAGTTCGGACTGTTTCTCAAGAGACCTCTTTACATGTTGCCTACCGGCTTGGTTGCAGACGTTCGGGGCCCAAGTTGGCAGCCTCAAGAGACCTCTTTACATGTTGCCTACCGGCTTGGTTGCAGACGTTCGGGGCCCAAGTTGGCAGCCTCAAGAGGTCTCTTTACATGTTCCCTACCGGCTTGGTTGCAGACGTTCGGGGCCCAAGTTGGCAACCTTAAGAGGCCTCTTTACATGTTGCCTACCGGCTTGGCTGCAGACGTTCGGGGCCCAAGTTGGCAACCTTAAGAGACCTCTTTACATGTTGCCTACCGGCTTGGCTGCAGACGTTCGGGGCCCAAGTTGGCAGCCTCAAGAGACCTCTTTACATGTTGCCTACCGGCTTGGTTGCAGACGTTCGGGGCCCAAGTTGGCAGCCTCAAGAGACCTCTTTACATGTTGCCTACCGGCTTGGTTGCAGACGTTCGGGGCCCAAGTTGGCAGCCTCAAGAGACCTCTTTACATGTTGCCTACCGGCTTGGTTGCAGACGTTCGGGGCCCAAGTTGGCAGCCTCAAGAGACCTCTTTACATGTTGCCTACCGGCTTGGTTGCAGACGTTCGGGGCCCAAGTTGGCAGCCTCAAGAGACCTCTTTACATGTTGCCTACCGGCTTGGCTGCAGACGTTCGGGGCCCAAGTTGGCAGCCTCAAGAGACCTCTTTACATGTTGCCTACCGGCTTGGCTGCAGACGTTCGGGGCCCAAGTTGGCAGCCTCAAGAGACCTCTTTACATGTTGCCTACAGGCTTGATTGCAGACGTTCGGGGCCCAAGTTGGCAGCCTCAAGAGACCTCTTTACATGTTGCCTACCGGCTTGGCTGCAGACGTTCGGGGCCCAAGTTGGCAGCCTCAAGAGACCTCTTTACATGTTGCCTACCGGCTTGATTGCAGACGTTCGGGGCTCAAGTTGGCAGCCTCAAGAGACCTCTTTACATGTTGCCTACCGGCTTGGTTGCAGACGTTCGGGGCCCAAGTTGGCAGCCTCAAGAGACCTCTTTACATGTTGCCTACCGGCTTGGCTGCAGACGTTCGGGGCCCAAGTTGGCAGCCTTAAGAGACCTCTTTACATGTTGCCTACCGGCTTGGCTGCAGACGTTCGGGGCCCAAGTTGGCAGCCTCAAGAGACCTCTTTACATGTTGCCTACCGGCTTGGTTGCAGACGTTCGGGGCCCAAGTTGGCAGCCTCAAGAGGTCTCTTTACATGTTGCCTACCGGCTTGATTGCAGACGTTCGGGGCCCAAGTTGGCAGCCTTAAGAGGCCTCTTTACATGTTGCCTACCGGCTTGGTTGCAGACGTTCGGGGCCCAAGTTGGCAGCCTCAAGAGGTCTCTTTACATGTTGCCTACCGGCTTGGTTGCAGACGTTCGGGGCCCAAGATGGCAGCCTCAAGAGGTCTCTTTACATGTTGCCTACCGGCTTGGTTGCAGACGTTCGGGGCCCAAGTTGGCAGCCTCAAGAGACCTCTTTACATGTTGCCTACCGGCTTGATTGCAGACGTTCGGGGCCCAAGTTGGCAGCCTCAAGAGACCTCTTTACATGTTGCCTACCGGCTTGGTTGCAGACGTTCGGGGCCCAAGTTGGCAGCCTCAAGAGACCTCTTTACATGTTGCCTACCGGCTTGGTTGCAGACGTTCGGGGCCCAAGTTGGCAGCCTCAAGAGACCTCTTTACATGTTGTCTACCGGCTTGGTTGCAGACGTTCGGGGCCCAAGTTGGCAGCCTCAAGAGACCTCTTTACATGTTGCCTACCGGCTTGATTGCAGACGTTCGGGGCCCAAGTTGGCAGCCTCAAGAGACCTCTTTACATGTTGCCTACCGGCTTGGTTGCAGACGTTCGGGGCCCAAGTTGGCAGCCTCAAGAGGTCTCTTTACATGTTGCCTACCGGCTTGATTGCAGACGTTCGGGGCCCAAGTTGGCAGCCTCAAGAGACCTCTTTACATGTTGCCTACCGGCTTGATTGCAGACGTTCGGGGCCCAAGTTGGCAGCCTCAAGAGACCTCTTTACATGTTGCCTACCGGCTTGGTTGCAGACGTTCGGGGCCCAAGTTGGCAGCCTCAAGAGGTCTCTTTACATGTTGCCTACCGGCTTGATTGCAGACGTTCGGGGCCCAAGTTGGCAGCCTCAAGAGACCTCTTTACATGTTGCCTACCGGCTTGGTTGCAGACGTTCGGGGCCCAAGTTGGCAGCCTCAAGAGGTCTCTTTACATGTTGCCTACCGGCTTGGTTGCAGACGTTCGGGGCCCAAGTTGGCAGCCTCAAGAGGTCTCTTTACATGTTGCCTACCGGCTTGGTTGCAGACGTTCGGGGCCCAAGTTGGCAGCCTCAAGAGACCTCTTTACATGTTGCCTACCGGCTTGGTTGCAGACGTTCGGGGCCCAAGTTGGCAGCCTCAAGAGGTCTCTTTACATGTTGCCTACCGGCTTGGTTGCAGACGTTCGGGGCCCAAGATGGCAGCCTCAAGAGGTCTCTTTACATGTTGCCTACCGGCTTGGTTGCAGACGTTCGGGGCCCAAGTTGGCAGCCTCAAGAGACCTCTTTACATGTTGCCTACCGGCTTGGTTGCAGACGTTCGGGGCCCAAGTTGGCAGCCTCAAGAGACCTCTTTACATGTTGCCTACCGGCTTGGTTGCAGACGTTCGGGGCCCAAGTTGGCAGCCTCAAGAGGTCTCTTTACATGTTGCCTACCGGCTTGGTTGCAGACGTTCGGGGCCCAAGATGGCAGCCTCAAGAGGTCTCTTTACATGTTGCCTACCGGCTTGGTTGCAGACGTTCGGGGCCCAAGTTGGCAGCCTCAAGAGACCTCTTTACATGTTGCCTACCGGCTTGGTTGCAGACGTTCGGGGCCCAAGTTGGCAGCCTCAAGAGACCTCTTTACATGTTGCCTACCGGCTTGGTTGCAGACGTTCGGGGCCCAAGTTGGCAGCCTCAAGAGACCTCTTTACATGTTGCCTACCGGCTTGATTGCAGACGTTCGGGGCCCAAGTTGGCAGCCTCAAGAGACCTCTTTACATGTTGCCTACCGGCTTGATTGCAGACGTTCGGGGCCCAAGTTGGCAGCCTCAAGAGACCTCTTTACATGTTGCCTACCGGCTTGGTTGCAGACGTTCGGGGCCCAAGTTGGCAGCCTCAAGAGGTCTCTTTACATGTTGCCTACCGGCTTGATTGCAGACGTTCGGGGCCCAAGTTGGCAGCCTCAAGAGACCTCTTTACATGTTGCCTACCGGCTTGGTTGCAGACGTTCGGGGCCCAAGTTGGCAGCCTCAAGAGGTCTCTTTACATGTTGCCTACCGGCTTGGTTGCAGACGTTCGGGGCCCAAGTTGGCAGCCTCAAGAGGTCTCTTTACATGTTGCCTACCGGCTTGGTTGCAGACGTTCGGGGCCCAAGTTGGCAGCCTCAAGAGACCTCTTTACATGTTGCCTACCGGCTTGGTTGCAGACGTTCGGGGCCCAAGTTGGCAGCCTCAAGAGGTCTCTTTACATGTTGCCTACCGGCTTGGTTGCAGACGTTCGGGGCCCAAGATGGCAGCCTCAAGAGGTCTCTTTACATGTTGCCTACCGGCTTGGTTGCAGACGTTCGGGGCCCAAGTTGGCAGCCTCAAGAGACCTCTTTACATGTTGCCTACCGGCTTGGTTGCAGACGTTCGGGGCCCAAGTTGGCAGCCTCAAGAGACCTCTTTACATGTTGCCTACCGGCTTGGTTGCAGACGTTCGGGGCCCAAGTTGGCAGCCTCAAGAGGTCTCTTTACATGTTGCCTACCGGCTTGGTTGCAGACGTTCGGGGCCCAAGATGGCAGCCTCAAGAGGTCTCTTTACATGTTGCCTACCGGCTTGGTTGCAGACGTTCGGGGCCCAAGTTGGCAGCCTCAAGAGACCTCTTTACATGTTGCCTACCGGCTTGGTTGCAGACGTTCGGGGCCCAAGTTGGCAGCCTCAAGAGACCTCTTTACATGTTGCCTACCGGCTTGGTTGCAGACGTTCGGGGCCCAAGTTGGCAGCCTCAAGAGACCTCTTTACATGTTGCCTACCGGCTTGATTGCAGACGTTCGGGGCCCGAGTTGGCAGCCTCAAGAGACCTCTTTACATGTTGCCTACCGGCTTGATTGCAGACGTTCGGGGCCCAAGTTGGCAGCCTCAAGAGGTCTCTTTACATGTTGCCTACCGGCTTGGTTGCAGACGTTCGGGGCCCAAGTTCGCAGCCTCAAGAGACCTCTTTACATGTTGCCTACCGGCTTGGTTGCAGACGTTCGGGGCCCAAGTTGGCAGCCTCAAGAGACCTCTTTACATGTTGCCTACCGGCTTGGTTGCAGACGTTCGGGGCCCAAGTTGGCAGCCTCAAGAGGTCTCTTTACATGTTGCCTACCGGCTTGGTTGCAGACGTTCGGGGCCCAAGTTGGCAGCCTCAAGAGGTCTCTTTACATGTTGCCTACCGGCTTGGTTGCAGACGTTCGGGGCCCAAGTTGGCAGCCTCAAGAGACCTCTTTACATGTTGCCTACCGGCTTGATTGCAGACGTTCGGGGCCCAAGTTGGCAGCCTCAAGAGGTCTCTTTACATGTTGCCTACCGGCTTGATTGCAGACGTTCGGGGCCCAAGTTGGCAGCCTCAAGAGACCTCTTTACATGTTGCCTACCGGCTTGGTTGCAGACGTTCGGGGCCCAAGTTGGCAGCCTCAAGAGACCTCTTTACATGTTGCCTACCGGCTTGGTTGCAGACGTTCGGGGCCCAAGTTGGCAGCCTCAAGAGACCTCTTTACATGTTGCCTACCGGCTTGGTTGCAGACGTTCGGGGCCCAAGTTGGCAACCTCAAGAGGCCTCTGTACATGTTGCCTACCGGCTTGGTTGCAGACGTTCGGGGCCCAAGTTGGCAGCCTCAAGAGACCTCTTTACATGTTGCCTACCGGCTTGGTTGCAGACGTTCGGGGCCCAAGTTGGCAACCTCAAGAGACCTCTTTACATGTTGCCTACCGGCTTGATTGCAGACGTTCGGGGCCCAAGTTGGCAGCCTCAAGAGGTCTCTTTACATGTTGCCTACCGGCTTGATTGCAGACGTTCGGGGCCCAAGTTGGCAGCCTCAAGAGACCTCTTTACATGTTGCCTACCGGCTTGGTTGCAGACGTTCGGGGCCCAAGTTGGCAGCCTCAAGAGACCTCTTTACATGTTGCCTACCGGCTTGGTTGCAGACGTTCGGGGCCCAAGTTGGCGACCTCAAGAGGCCTCTGTACATGTTGCCTACCGGCTTGGTTGCAGACGTTCGGGGCCCAAGTTGGCAACCTCAAGAGGCCTCTGTACATGTTGCCTACCGGCTTGGTTGCAGACGTTCGGGGCCCAAGTTGGCAACCTCAAGAGGCCTCTGTACATGTTGCCTACCGGCTTGGTTGCAGACGTTCGGGGCCCAAGTTGGCAACCTCAAGAGGCCTCTGTACATGTTGCCTACCGGCTTGATTGCAGACGTTCGGGGCCCAAGTTGGCAGCCTCAAGAGGTCTCTTTACATGTTGCCTACCGGCTTGATTGCAGACGTTCGGGGCCCAAGTTGGCAGCCTCAAGAGGTCTCTTTACATGTTGCCTACCGGCTTGATTGCAGACGTTCGGGGCCCAAGTTGGCAGCCTTAAGAGGCCTCTTTACATGTTGCCTACCGGCTTGGTTGCAGACGTTCGGGGCCCAAGTTGGCAGCCTCAAGAGACCTCTTTACATGTTGCATACCGGCTTGGTTGCAGACGTTCGGGGCCCAAGTTGGCAGCCTCAAGAGACCTCTTTACATGTTGCCTACCGGCTTGATTGCAGACGTTCGGGGCCCAAGTTGGCAGCCTCAAGAGACCTCTTTACATGTTGCCTACCGGCTTGATTGCAGACGTTCGGGGCCCAAGTTGACAGCCTCAAGAGACCTCTTTACATGTTGCATACCGGCTTGGTTGCAGACGTTCGGGGCCCAAGTTGGCAGCCTCAAGAGACCTCTTTACATGTTGCCTACCGGCTTGATTGCAGACGTTCGGGGCCCAAGTTGGCAGCCTCAAGAGACCTCTTTACATGTTGCCTACCGGCTTGATTGCAGACGTTCGGGGCCCAAGTTGGCAGCCTCAAGAGACCTCTTTACATGTTGCCTACCGGCTTGATTGCAGACGTTCGGGGCCCAAGTTGGCAGCCTCAAGAGACCTCTTTACATGTTGCCTACCGGCTTGGTTGCAGACGTTCGGGGCCCAAGTTGGCAGCCTCAAGAGACCTCTTTACATGTTGCCTACCGGCTTGATTGCAGACGTTCGGGGCCCAAGTTGGCAGCCTCAAGAGACCTCTTTACATGTTGCCTAACGGCTTGGTTGCAGACGTTCGGGGCCCAAGTTGGCAGCCTCAAGAGACCTCTTTACATGTTGCCTACCGGCTTGGTTGCAGACGTTCGGGGCCCAAGTTGGCAGCCTCAAGAGACCTCTTTACATGTTGCCTACCGGCTTGATTGCAGACGTTCGGGGCCCAAGTTGGCAGCCTCAAGAGACCTCTTTACATGTTGCCTACCGGCTTGATTGCAGACGTTCGGGGCCCAAGTTGGCAGCCTCAAGAGACCTCTTTACATGTTGCCTACCGGCTTGATTGCAGACGTTCGGGGCCCAAGTTGGCAGCCTCAAGAGACCTCTTTACATGTTGCCTACCGGCTTGATTGCAGACGTTCGGGGCCCAAGTTGGCAGCCTTAAGAGACCTCTTTACATGTTGCCTACCGGCTTGATTGCAGACGTTCGGGGCCCAAGTTGGAATCCTTAAGAGGCCTCGTTACATGTTGCCTACCGGCTTGATTGCAGACGTTCGGGGCCCAAGTTGGCAGCCTCAAGAGACCTCTTTACATGTTGCCTACCGGCTTGATTGCAGACGTTCGGGGCCCAAGTTGGCAGCCTCAAGAGACCTCTTTACATGTTGCCTACCGGCTTGATTGCAGACGTTCGGGGCCCAAGTTGGCAGCCTCAAGAGACCTCTTTACATGTTGCCTACCGGCTTGATTGCAGACGTTCGGGGCCCAAGTTGGCAGCCTCAAGAGACCTCCTTACATGTTGCCTACCGGCTTGATTGCAGACGTTCGGGGCCCAAGTTGGCAGCCTTAAGAGGTATCTTTACATGTTGCCTACCGGCTTGATTGCAGACGTTCGGGGCCCAAGTTGGCAGCCTCAAGAGACCTCTTTACATGTTGCCTACCGGCTTGATTGCAGACGTTCGGGGCCCAAGTTGGCAGCCTCAAGAGACCTCTTTACATGTTGCCTACCGGCTTGGTTGCAGACGTTCGGGGCCCAAGTTGGCAGCCTCAAGAGACCTCTTTACATGTTGCCTACCGGCTTGATTGCAGACGTTCGGGGCCCAAGTTGGCAGCCTCAAGAGACCTCTTTACATGTTGCATACCGGCTTGGTTGCAGACGTTCGGGGCCCAAGTTGGCAGCCTCAAGAGACCTCTTTACATGTTGCCTACCGGCTTGGTTGCAGACGTTCGGGGCCCAAGTTGGCAACCTCAAGAGGCCTCTGTACATGTTGCCTACCGGCTTGGTTGCAGACGTTCGGGGCCCAAGTTGGCAGCCTCAAGAGACCTCTTTACATGTTGCCTACCGGCTTGGTTGCAGACGTTCGGGGCCCAAGTTGGCAACCTCAAGAGACCTCTTTACATGTTGCCTACCGGCTTGGTTGCAGACGTTCGGGGCCCAAGTTGGCAGCCTCAAGAGACCTCTTTACATGTTGCCTACCGGCTTGGTTGCAGACGTTCGGGGCCCAAGTTGGCAGCCTCAAGAGACCTCTTTACATGTTGCCTACCGGCTTGATTGCAGACGTTCGGGGCCCAAGTTGGCAGCCTCAAGAGACCTCTTTACATGTTGCCTACCGGCTTGATTGCAGACGTTCGGGGCCCAAGTTGGCAGCCTCAAGAGACCTCTTTACATGTTGCCTACCGGCTTGGTTGCAGACGTTCGGGGCCCAAGTTGGCAGCCTCAAGAGGTCTCTTTACATGTTGCCTACCGGCTTGGTTGCAGACGTTCGGGGCCCAAGTTGGCAGCCTCAAGAGACCTCTTTACATGTTGCCTACCGGCTTGGTTGCAGACGTTCGGGGCCCAAGTTGGCAGCCTCAAGAGGTCTCTTTACATGTTGCCTACCGGCTTGGTTGCAGACGTTCGGGGCCCAAGATGGCAGCCTCAAGAGGTCTCTTTACATGTTGCCTACCGGCTTGGTTGCAGACGTTCGGGGCCCAAGTTGGCAGCCTCAAGAGACCTCTTTACATGTTGCCTACCGGCTTGGTTGCAGACGTTCGGGGCCCAAGTTGGCAGCCTCAAGAGACCTCTTTACATGTTGCCTACCGGCTTGGTTGCAGACGTTCGGGGCCCAAGTTGGCAGCCTCAAGAGGTCTCTTTACATGTTGCCTACCGGCTTGGTTGCAGACGTTCGGGGCCCAAGATGGCAGCCTCAAGAGGTCTCTTTACATGTTGCCTACCGGCTTGGTTGCAGACGTTCGGGGCCCAAGTTGGCAGCCTCAAGAGACCTCTTTACATGTTGCCTACCGGCTTGGTTGCAGACGTTCGGGGCCCAAGTTGGCAGCCTCAAGAGACCTCTTTACATGTTGCCTACCGGCTTGGTTGCAGACGTTCGGGGCCCAAGTTGGCAGCCTCAAGAGACCTCTTTACATGTTGCCTACCGGCTTGATTGCAGACGTTCGGGGCCCGAGTTGGCAGCCTCAAGAGACCTCTTTACATGTTGCCTACCGGCTTGATTGCAGACGTTCGGGGCCCAAGTTGGCAGCCTCAAGAGGTCTCTTTACATGTTGCCTACCGGCTTGGTTGCAGACGTTCGGGGCCCAAGTTGGCAGCCTCAAGAGACCTCTTTACATGTTGCCTACCGGCTTGGTTGCAGACGTTCGGGGCCCAAGTTGGCAGCCTCAAGAGACCTCTTTACATGTTGCCTACCGGCTTGGTTGCAGACGTTCGGGGCCCAAGTTGGCAGCCTCAAGAGGTCTCTTTACATGTTGCCTACCGGCTTGGTTGCAGACGTTCGGGGCCCAAGTTGGCAGCCTCAAGAGGTCTCTTTACATGTTGCCTACCGGCTTGGTTGCAGACGTTCGGGGCCCAAGTTGGCAGCCTCAAGAGACCTCTTTACATGTTGCCTACCGGCTTGATTGCAGACGTTCGGGGCCCAAGTTGGCAGCCTCAAGAGGTCTCTTTACATGTTGCCTACCGGCTTGATTGCAGACGTTCGGGGCCCAAGTTGGCAGCCTCAAGAGACCTCTTTACATGTTGCCTACCGGCTTGGTTGCAGACGTTCGGGGCCCAAGTTGGCAGCCTCAAGAGACCTCTTTACATGTTGCCTACCGGCTTGGTTGCAGACGTTCGGGGCCCAAGTTGGCAGCCTCAAGAGACCTCTTTACATGTTGCCTACCGGCTTGGTTGCAGACGTTCGGGGCCCAAGTTGGCAACCTCAAGAGGCCTCTGTACATGTTGCCTACCGGCTTGGTTGCAGACGTTCGGGGCCCAAGTTGGCAGCCTCAAGAGACCTCTTTACATGTTGCCTACCGGCTTGGTTGCAGACGTTCGGGGCCCAAGTTGGCAACCTCAAGAGACCTCTTTACATGTTGCCTACCGGCTTGATTGCAGACGTTCGGGGCCCAAGTTGGCAGCCTCAAGAGGTCTCTTTACATGTTGCCTACCGGCTTGATTGCAGACGTTCGGGGCCCAAGTTGGCAGCCTCAAGAGACCTCTTTACATGTTGCCTACCGGCTTGGTTGCAGACGTTCGGGGCCCAAGTTGGCAGCCTCAAGAGACCTCTTTACATGTTGCCTACCGGCTTGGTTGCAGACGTTCGGGGCCCAAGTTGGCAACCTCAAGAGGCCTCTGTACATGTTGCCTACCGGCTTGGTTGCAGACGTTCGGGGCCCAAGTTGGCAACCTCAAGAGGCCTCTGTACATGTTGCCTACCGGCTTGGTTGCAGACGTTCGGGGCCCAAGTTGGCAACCTCAAGAGGCCTCTGTACATGTTGCCTACCGGCTTGGTTGCAGACGTTCGGGGCCCAAGTTGGCAACCTCAAGAGGCCTCTGTACATGTTGCCTACCGGCTTGATTGCAGACGTTCGGGGCCCAAGTTGGCAGCCTCAAGAGGTCTCTTTACATGTTGCCTACCGGCTTGATTGCAGACGTTCGGGGCCCAAGTTGGCAGCCTCAAGAGGTCTCTTTACATGTTGCCTACCGGCTTGATTGCAGACGTTCGGGGCCCAAGTTGGCAGCCTTAAGAGGCCTCTTTACATGTTGCCTACCGGCTTGGTTGCAGACGTTCGGGGCCCAAGTTGGCAGCCTCAAGAGACCTCTTTACATGTTGCATACCGGCTTGGTTGCAGACGTTCGGGGCCCAAGTTGGCAGCCTCAAGAGACCTCTTTACATGTTGCCTACCGGCTTGATTGCAGACGTTCGGGGCCCAAGTTGGCAGCCTCAAGAGACCTCTTTACATGTTGCCTACCGGCTTGGTTGCAGACGTTCGGGGCCCAAGTTGGCAGCCTCAAGAGACCTCTTTACATGTTGCCTACCGGCTTGATTGCAGACGTTCGGGGCCCAAGTTGGCAGACTCAAGAGACCTCTTTACATGTTGCCTACCGGCTTGGTTGCAGACGTTCGGGGCCCAAGTTGGCAGCCTCAAGAGACCTCTTTACATGTTGCCTACCGGCTTGGTTGCAGACGTTCGGGGCCCAAGTTGGCAGCCTCAAGAGACCTCTTTACATGTTGCCTACCGGCTTGATTGCAGACGTTCGGGGCCCAAGTTGGCAGCCTCAAGAGACCTCTTTACATGTTGCCTACCGGCTTGATTGCAGACGTTCGGGGCCCAAGTTGGCAGCCTCAAGAGACCTCTTTACATGTTGCCTACCGGCTTGATTGCAGACGTTCGGGGCCCAAGTTGGCAGCCTCAAGAGACCTCTTTACATGTTGCCTACCGGCTTGATTGCAGACGTTCGGGGCCCAAGTTGGCAGCCTTAAGAGGTCTCTTTACATGTTGCCTACCGGCTTGATTGCAGACGTTCGGGGCCCAAGTTGGCAGCCTCAAGAGACCTCTTTACATGTTGCCTACCGGCTTGATTGCAGACGTTCGGGGCCCAAGTTGGCAGCCTCAAGAGACCTCTTTACATGTTGCCTACCGGCTTGATTGCAGACGTTCGGGGCCCAAGTTGGCAGCCTCAAGAGACCTCTTTACATGTTGCCTACCGGCTTGGTTGCAGACGTTCGGGGCCCAAGTTGGCAGCCTTAAGAGACCTCTTTACATGTTGCCTACCGGCTTGATTGCAGACGTTCGGGGCCCAAGTTGGAATCCTTAAGAGGCCTCGTTACATGTTGCCTACCGGCTTGATTGCAGACGTTCGGGGCCCAAGTTGGCAGCCTCAAGAGACCTCTTTACATGTTGCCTACCGGCTTGATTGCAGACGTTCGGGGCCCAAGTTGGCAGCCTCAAGAGACCTCTTTACATGTTGCCTACCGGCTTGATTGCAGACGTTCGGGGCCCAAGTTGGCAGCCTCAAGAGACCTCTTTACATGTTGCCTACCGGCTTGATTGCAGACGTTCGGGGCCCAAGTTGGCAGCCTTAAGAGGTATCTTTACATGTTGCCTACCGGCTTGATTGCAGACGTTCGGGGCCCAAGTTGGCAGCCTCAAGAGACCTCTTTACATGTTGCCTACCGGCTTGATTGCAGACGTTCGGGGCCCAAGTTGGCAGCCTCAAGAGACCTCTTTACATGTTGCCTACCGGCTTGGTTGCAGACGTTCGGGGCCCAAGTTGGCAGCCTCAAGAGACCTCTTTACATGTTGCCTACCGGCTTGATTGCAGACGTTCGGGGCCCAAGTTGGCAGCCTCAAGAGACCTCTTTACATGTTGCCTACCGGCTTGGTTGCAGACGTTCGGGGCCCAAGTTGGCAGCCTCAAGAGACCTCTTTACATGTTGCCTACCGGCTTGATTGCAGACGTTCGGGGCCCAAGTTGGCAGCCTCAAGAGACCTCTTCACATGTTGCCTACCGGCTTGATTGCAGACGTTCGGGGCCCAAGTTGGCAGCCTCAAGAGACCTCTTTACATGTTGCCTACCGGCTTGATTGCAGACGTTCGGGGCCCAAGTTGGCAGCCTCAAGAGACCTCTTTACATGTTGCCTACCGGCTTGATTGCAGACGTTCGGGGCCCAAGTTGGCAGCCTCAAGAGACCTCTTTACATGTTGCCTACCGGCTTGGTTGCAGACGTTCGGGGCCCAAGTTGGCAGCCTCAAGAGACCTCTTTACATGTTGCCTACCGGCTTGATTGCAGACGTTCGGGGCCCAAGTTGGCAGCCTCAAGAGACCTCTTTACATGTTGCCTACCGGCTTGGTTGCAGACGTTCGGGGCCCAAGTTGGCAGCCTCAAGAGACCTCTTTACATGTTGCCTACCGGCTTGGTTGCAGACGTTCGGGGCCCAAGTTGGCAGCCTCAAGAGACCTCTTTACATGTTGCCTACCGGCTTGATTGCAGACGTTCGGGGCCCAAGTTGGCAGCCTCAAGAGACCTCTTTACATGTTGCCTACCGGCTTGGTTGCAGACGTTCGGGGCCCAAGTTGGCAGCCTCAAGAGACCTCTTTACATGTTGCCCACCGGCTTGGTTGCAGACGTTCGGGGCCCAAGTTGGCAGCCTCAAGAGACCTCTTTACATGTTGCCTACCAGCTTGGTTGCAGACGTTCGGGGCCCAAGTTGGCAGCCTCAAGAGACCTCTTTACATGTTGCCTACCGGCTTGATTGCAGACGTTCGGGGCCCAAGTTGGCAGCCTCAAGAGGTCTCTTTACATGTTGCCTACCGGCTTGATTGCAGACGTTCGGGGCCCAAGTTGGCAGCCTCAAGAGACCTCTTTACATGTTGCCTACCGGCTTGATTGCAGACGTTCGGGGCCCAAGTTGGCAGCCTCAAGAGACCTCTTTACATGTTGCCTACCGGCTTGATTGCAGACGTTCGGGGCCCAAGTTGGCAGCCTCAAGAGACCTCTTTACATGTTGCCTACCGGCTTGGTTGCAGACGTTCGGGGCCCAAGTTGGCAGCCTTAAGAGACCTCTTTACATGTTGCCTACCGGCTTGATTGCAGACGTTCGGGGCCCAAGTTGGAATCCTTAAGAGGCCTCGTTACATGTTGCCTACCGGCTTGATTGCAGACGTTCGGGGCCCAAGTTGGCAGCCTCAAGAGACCTCTTTACATGTTGCCTACCGGCTTGATTGCAGACGTTCGGGGCCCAAGTTGGCAGCCTCAAGAGACCTCTTTACATGTTGCCTACCGGCTTGATTGCAGACGTTCGGGGCCCAAGTTGGCAGCCTCAAGAGACCTCTTTACATGTTGCCTACCGGCTTGATTGCAGACGTTCGGGGCCCAAGTTGGCAGCCTTAAGAGGTATCTTTACATGTTGCCTACCGGCTTGATTGCAGACGTTCGGGGCCCAAGTTGGCAGCCTCAAGAGACCTCTTTACATGTTGCCTACCGGCTTGATTGCAGACGTTCGGGGCCCAAGTTGGCAGCCTCAAGAGACCTCTTTACATGTTGCCTACCGGCTGATTGCAGACGTTCGGGGCCCAAGTTGGCAGCCTTAAGAGACCTCTTTACATGTTGCCTACCGGCTTGATTGCAGACGTTCGGGGCCCAAGTTGGCAGCCTCAAGAGACCTCTTTACATGTTGCCTACCGGCTTGATTGCAGACGTTCGGGGCCCAAGTTGGCAGCCTTGAGAGGTCTCTTCACATGTTGCCCACCGGCTTGATTGCAGACGTTCGGGGCCCAAGTTGGCAGCCTTAAGAGGCCTCTTTACATCTTGCCCACCGGCTTGGTTGCAGACGTTCGGGGCCCAAGTTGGCAGCCTTAAGAGGCCTCTTGACATCTTGCCTACCGGCTTGATTGCAGATGTTCGGGATACAAGTAGGCAGCTTTAAGAGGCCGCTTTACATCTTGCCTACCGGCTTGATTGCAGATGTTCGGGATACAAGTTGGCAGCCTTAAGAGGCCGCTTTACATCTTGCCTACCGGCTTGATTGCAGACGTTCGGGGCCCAAGTTGGCAACCTTGAGAGACCTCTTTACATGTTGCCTACCGGCTTGATTGCAGTCGTTCGGGGCCCAAGTTGGCAACGGAAAACCACTCATCGTATCAACATACAGGCTTCGGTTAAATGATCACTAGTATTCAATACGTGCTCGTACGAAGAGCTTTAGTTCGTGGTATGTTTTCAACCATTTCAAAATAATTGTCAAAAATCAACATGTCTTCACCTGTTTTTCATTGTTTTTACGATTTTTTCAGAGTAATTTAATAGAAAAATATGATTTTTAGTGAACGTAGAGGCACATTGTTGTTTTATTGCCAAAAGAATTAGACTGATTGGTCCCACCGTTTACCCACCATGTGTTGGGAGCTAAAGGCCTGTATTGACCGCTCCCTGCAGGTTTCACTCCTGGGCTGTGAGATGTAAAGTAGCCTCTTAACTCTGTGACCAAGGTCTCTTATTGCTATTTCCTCCAGTTGTCGTTGTTGCACGTGATTTGCAGTATACTCTGACGTTATCAGGCATTCAGGCCTTATCACAAACACCGCCAGTATTACGTCATACGCTATTATTACTACACTAGTGTGCGAGAACTCGAGGTGTTTCGACCTGCCTGCTGAGATAATGAGGCGGCGACCGTCTCCCCTATCCTGGACCACTAGCGCGCGGGTGGTTCGAGCCTGAATCTCGCCTGGACACTGAACTGATGACGTCACAGTCGATGTAAAAGCTGATGAGTCTATTGAGATACTATGATAAGCAGAGAGAGAGGTGGAATATGAGTATAGAGACGTCAGGAAACAGAGATGCAATAAGCAACTTGGATCACTAATATATTTATATACGGAGGTCGAATTCAAACAAGTTGGAACGCCCAGTTCGAATTAATTGATTAATTAATTTATATATATATATATAAATATATATATATATATATATATATATATATATATATATATATATATATATATATATATATATATATATATATAGGCCTATATTAGATTTGATTTTAACGACGCACTGTACTGATGACTACGATCTATTGGCGTCGGTGAATGATATATAGGATAATGAGATGATGGATTATTTCATTGAGTGTTTTTGGATGGTGGGAAGGAGTCGGTCGTGGCCTGTTGTTAAGGAACCATCCCAGTATCAACCTGGACGACAGAGGAGTACCACGAAAAATCCCTGTCAGGATGGTCGACCATGGCGGGAATCGAACCCCGGTCTACCGAATGACGGTCAAGTGTATTAACCACTCAGCCACTCGTCTCAGTGGAAAAAAATCAACTTCTTTGTGAGTATATTTTACTATAGTTTCAAATGCAATATATAATAAATATATATATATATATATATATATATATATATATATATATATATATATATATATATTTAGGCCTATATGTGTGTCTGTGTGTGTGGTAGGACTACGTCAATACAAGGTCTGTTTATAGAAAAAAAAACTATTAAAAAGTAAAATTGTTGCAATTTGAATGCTTCTACTTCATGAACCGAACTCATGTGCACTAATAAAATAAACTAGTTTTGAGCCCGCGTGACATTCAGCAAACAGCACGGCTTGATCGCGTCTAGACGTCACAGCCTTCTCGAGACGCCGCACCACGGTCCACTGCCAACACGACAAACAGTTGAGCTGGGGCCCCGTTCAAACGATCCGAAACATACATCCTTGGTCTTCACAGGGAAACACTCACTTTGTGTCTACAAAATATACACTATTCGATATATTAAAAATAAATATATATATATATATATATATATATATATATATATATATATATATATATACATATATATATACTTGGATATTCATAACGTATTATATAGGATCTATTTATATTGGTTTTAACAACGCATTTTACTGATGACTGTGATCTTTTGGCGTCGGTGGATGATGAATGAGATGATGGGATGATGAGATGAATGATTATTTTATTAGGTGTTTTTGGATGGTGGGAAGGAGACGGTCGAGCCCTGCTGTTAAGGAACCATCCCAGTATTGACCAGAACGGCAGAAGGGAACCACGAAAAACCTCGACCAATGGTGGGAATCGAACCCCGGTTTCCTGAAATCCCTGAAAACGTTCATCATCATATTTCTGGACGATATTTACGATTGGAAACACAATCACATCATTCAGAAGTAGTGAATCTTCGAAATTACGCATGGAAATAATCTAATTTGTAATTATTCTCCGAATTATCGTTGTCAGACGCCCTTTCCTCGTGGATCCAAGTATAGGCAGCGTGGTCAATACACACAACAACACACGGTTCTTCTAACACCAGGCGTTCCAGTCAAAATGATCCGATTTTCCGGTCCACAAAGCGTGGCCTGTGATTGGCTGCTTTGATAACACTCGTAGATGAACACACATCTACTGTTCGGGACGACTTTTTCCCGCCCGCCCGTCTGGCTCTGTGAGTGATTGTAGTCAAGTCGGCGTGGGTTCGAATCCCGTTAAATGCAGCCTGGGTCATCATTATAAGCTCCGTGAAACTGTCTAAGGAAGCCGCCCTCAGTAGGCGTGGGTTCGAATCCCGTTAAATGCAGCCTGAGTCATCATTATAAGCTCCGTGAAACTGTCTAAGGAAGCCGCCCTCAGTAGGCGTGGGTTCGAATCCCGTTAAATGCTGGGTTATCACGTTTTGACTATACCGGTATCTACAGTAGCCGCCTTCAGTGAACCAGTCAGCTGAGGCACCGCTTCAGAAACTGAAGTCACAGTTGGGCGTGGGTTCGAGTCCCTAATAAGGAGAGGGCTTTTGTAAACGTCCTTTCAATCAGCATCCCATTCGTCAAATTGCTCACAATAAGGTTCAATAATATCAACTACTTCATCTATATAGGTTTTTGTGATTTTCCCTTTGCAGAATACCAGTTTCCTAAATGGTTCTCACAATAACCTTCCCATACCTTTAAGAAACTTTCATCTCACCATCTCAATAATCATTCAGCCGGCGTCAAAAGATCGTAGTAAACATTACAGTTCATCGTTAAATCCCATGTATAGGTCAATACCTATCTCCAATAGTTCGTACCCCGAAACAATGTAGATCTTGGTGGGGTATAGTCGAACAGACAGGATCCGCGGTTCGAGGCCTAGGTTCGTGTGATGTACTTGGGGCGGGCTGCTAGCTTGGTACGGATTACATGGAGAGGAAATCAGCTATACTTGTAGCCACGGAAGAAGAACGTCTGCCGAACTAGAATGTGCACAAACTGCATCAACTGCATGAATCAAGCAGTTTGCAACGTCAAATCCTTTCTACTCTACAGCTGATGTACTTGTCATCGCTCACTGACTTGTTCAACAACATGTATCTATTGCTAATATTGAATAAATAAATTAGGTATAAATCAATCAATAAATATATAAATATATAAATAAATAAGTCGAGCCAATGGGAGCCAGTTTAGCGAAACAGCAGTTTTTTGGTAATAACTTTTGAACGGTATGAGATATCAAAATTGTAATTCGCGAGAAACACAGATAATTGAAATATCTTCAAGATGATATAGATTATAACTATTCAAGTCATGTCGCATAACAGTCAAGCGTAGGCCTACACAGCTACACAAATACTGTCGACCCACAATGAACATGAATTCACAAAAAGTTACGTGTTATTTGTATGTAACGGTACGCTGTGAGGTGGAAATATCGAGTGTTACTGTTACATACAAGCGATCTCTCCATCCCACTCATGTCATTATAAAATTTGACCCACTAGTCAAGTGCTAGCATTTTCCACAAATATTGTCTGAATCTTGCACTGCACAAGTTGACAATCCCGAGTCCATGCGTCAACTTGTTGAGAAATGTCGGAATGCACCGCACGGACTGCGTTTCACCGACCTAGCAGCTTCCCGTGAATACAACCTCGCCATCGCCTGCAGTTCCAGTGCGACCACTAAACCTGATTTCAGGAGTTGGCAACCCCTCCCTCGGACGAGTGTTGGAAGACAAGTCACTTTTGAACGACGAGATATCGATGTTCAGATGTTTATATCACTTATAAAATAAGATATATGAAAATCAGGGGGGAAAGTGAAACTTTGAATCGCTGTTTACCTCTTCAATGTTCAGTTCTCGTGGCTGCCCAGCTGGAAACCAAGTGGCTATCGGTCGGACCGCAAGTAGGTTTAGATTGCAACTCAATTAGTTCAGGATGTTTGACTGATCAGGTTGGACAGTTTGGGTTAGTTTGGATAGTTCATTAAGAGGCCGCAGGCGCTCGTATTCACGCACTAAACTCTCACGGCCGTAAGTTTTGAGATATCAATATGATTGTGTTTGGATTCTGTTAATAATTGAAAAACGGAGGTTATCGCATCGACAGAATTTTGAACGAAACATTTTTAATATTTCAAATTCTTCAAATGGAAAATGAAAAAATTTCGAGTTGGCGAAAACCTAGAAACATATTTTTGAATACCGAAAAAAACTATAAAATGTGAAATATATCAAAAGTGTGAGCTAGGGAATTAACGGCGTTTCTGTGAATATGAGTTCGGCGGGCTAGTCTACGGGTTGCGCCTAGCACACGATGCATGTTAAACTCGAGTCTGAAGCGAGCAAACAACGAGCCCGTGTAGAGCGCCTGCTGCCTCTTTAAAGAAGTTATATCGGGTTGATTTAGGTTTGGGCTGCGCGCAACAACAACAACACGTCCACGCGTGGTGACGTGGTCCGATGAAGGGCTGGGCGCCAGAGATATAAGCACGGCACGGTAAGGTCCAGGAACCACACAGATAGGCACGGCACGGTATATGAGGTTCACGGCTGCCTAACAACAACAACAACAACAACAACGTCCACGCGTGGTGACGTGGTCCGATGGTCCGATGAAGGGCTGGGCGCCAGAGATATAAGCACGGCACGGTAAGGTCCAGGAACCACACAGATAGGCACGGCACGGTATATGAGGTTCACGGCTGCCTAACAACAACAACAACAACAACAACAACGTCCACGCGTGGTGACGTGGTCCGATGGTCCGATGAAGCGCTGGGCGCCAGAGATATAAGCACGGCACGGTAAGGTCCAGGAACCACACAGATACGCACGGCACGGTATATGAGGTTCACGGCCCTCACGTGCTTCCAATTAACTTCTACTTCCTATTCACAATTTACATTTCATAATTAGGAAGCAGTCATGAATCTAGTCGAAATTCAGTTTTGATTCAGATCATGTGGTGATGACTGGTTTCAACTGAGTAGGTACGGAAATCGCTTGAATGGCACAGAAGTCAAGCGTCGTGATGAGAGGACAGAACAAGCCTGAATGTAGACGATTATTTCCTAGTTCGAGAGAAAACCAGGACTCATCGTCTGGTCACATGACTGGTGGTCTCTGGAGACTGGAGTAGGCCTACAATACAATTAATTATGACTTCTGAAATAGTGGGAAACAAACATCGTCATCATTCATATTGGGTTCAACGACGCACTGTACTGATGACCACGATCTATTGGCGTCGGTGGATGGTATGTGAGATGATCCACTATCCACCTGCCCTGTACTGGCCTGTTGTAACGAACCGTCCCAGTATTGACCTGAACGACAGAGGGAAACCACAAACAAAAACTCATAGTGTGAATCAAAGCCCGGTCTCCTGAATGACAGTTCAGTGTGCTAGCCACTCGACCGCACGTAATACACCGACAATATTCAGATAGCTTGGGAGGCCATGAAAAACTGGAGCATACATAAATATCAAATAAATCCATGCATTGCTGAGGGACTCGAACCCACGCCCCGCCGCCACACAGTTAGTTATCGGAGCAACTTCGTGCAAACCGCTTCCTACAATCTGCACTAACTGCACATGCTCTAGATTCCCTGGCGCTCAAGTAGCACACTCGCGAACCACCCGCGCGCTAGTGCTGTGGGATAGGGGGGACGGTCGCTCGGAGCCGTCTTCTCTCGAGGAGACAAGGATAGTGCTCGAACCACCTGCGCGCTAGTGCTGTGGGATAGGGGGGACGGTCGCTCGGAACCGTCTTCTCTCCAGGAGACAAGGATAGTGCTCGAACCACCCGCGCGCTAGTGCTGTGGGATAGGGGGGACGGTCGCTCGGAGCCGTCTTCTCTCGAGGAGACAAGGATTGTGCTCGAACCACCCGCGCGCTAGTGCTGTGGGATAGGGGGGACGGTCGCTCGGAACCGTCTTCTCTCCAGGAGACAAGGATATTACCCGAACCACCCGCGCGCTAGTGCTGTGGGATAGGGGGGACGGTCGCTCGGAACCGTCTTCTCTCCAGGAGACAAGGATATTACCCGAACCACCCGCGCGCTAGTGCTGTGGGATAGGGGGGACGGTCGCTCGGAACCGTCCTCTCGAAGTCACAGGGCAAACAACAAGGGGGCATCTCCGAGATCAAGAATGTGCATCGGAACCCGCGGCCGTTTTGACTCGTGCCTAGGGGAGACGGGCGATCGGAGCCGGCAGGTCACATCGGACAGTTGAAGAGTAATGAAATAACTTATGACAATCGAAAGGAACGTGAGATAATAGTGCGATCCAATAGGCCGTGTTTGTTTGTTGTCTTCGACTTTACGAGAAGGCGATTATACCTTTATCTTTATATATGAAACATTGTTAGTTCTAGAGCTGGAATTACCAACATGAGACAATAACTCTAACTGCCAGTTAAAATATCAGTTTCTTGGTGATAACTTTTGAACGGTATGAGATATCGAAATTCTAATACGCGAGATACACAGATAATTAAAATAGCTTCAAGATGACATAAGTTATAACTATTAAAGTCATGTCGCATAACTGTGTCAAGCGTATACAGCTACAAAATATGTTGTTTTTTCAGCTGTCGACGCTTCACAGTTATGCAACGTGACTTAAATAGTGATAACTTATATTACCTTGAAGCTATCATAATTATCTGTGTTTCTTGCGTATCAGAATTTTGATATCTCATACTGTTCAAAAGTAATCACCAAGAAACTGATATTTCGATAAATCGACTCCCGTGTTGTCTTTTTAAGGTTACATTAAATGCTTTTATATCTCCATATATTGGGTTCAACGACTGTGGGCCTAGCCTACTGATGGCTACGATCTATTGACGTCGGTGAATGATAGGTGAGATAATGGGATGATGAGATGAAAGGTTGTTTCATTAGGTGTTTTTGGAAAGTGGGAAGGAGTCGGTCGTGGCCTGTTGTTGAGGAACCATCCCAGTAATGACAGAGGGAAACCACGAGCAAAACCCGGTCAGGATGGTCGACCATGGTGGGAATCGAACCCCGGTCTGCTGAATGACGGTTCAATGTATTAACAACTTGGCACACACAAGAGTGTCCTCATCTAGTCCGATGCTGTATAGTTTTAAGGCGCGATCGGTTGAACCACTTCTGAGAAAGTCATATCAAAGTTTTCAAAAATCCCATAAAAGTAACCCAGAGGGAAAATTCGTGAAAAAAAATTCATACGAGAGAATTCAAATTTTCAAGGAATTTTAATATAATAATGATACACATGATTCCGAGCTTTCACTAAAATCGGATCAGCCGTTCTGATGTGAGAAAGTATATAATGTAATTTTTGTAAATCACTCAAAGCTATTAAGATACCAGTTAAATCCAAGCCACAGGTGTCACCTCTTAACGATTAAAACAAAGCCTTCTTTATTATCATAGAAATTAATGAGGAAAAATAAGATGGCAGTGACGTAATGGTTTGGATCTCAGGGTGTATATGATAACCAATCAAAAGATAAGTTGATATATTGTTCCAGCTCATCCATCAACGCGGCAACATAACGCGTTTGCCTATAGTATTATATATATATATATATATATATATATATATATATATATATATATATATATATATATATATATATATATATATATATATATTTAATCATGTGATGTAATTGCAAATGTGCATCTCTGGTGACTCCGAGTATAGGCGAGCGACCATATGATCGGCTGCACTCTCAACGCTGACGCCGGGTCATAAATACCCAGCCAGTCGGGCGAGGGAACGAGGCGGCCGTGGCATTGGGCAGGCACGCTGCCAGATGCACTGCGAACACTTGGCACAGGTCTATCTCCGGCACGGCGCGCCATCGACGCGTCATCGGGCAATAATAACAAGTGACTTGAGAGGGCCAGGGGTCAATGACAATGAACTTGCCTGTCTCAGATATGTAGATACAATATAGTGTGGGAATCTTCCATTTTTTTATCCGAAATCAGATAAAAATAAAAGCTTTCCATTCCATCATATAATCGATTACGAGTTATAACCACGCATTGTAATGATAATCAAGATCTATTGGCGTCCGTGAATGATAAAAAAGATGATGAAATGAAATGTTACTTCATTCAGTTTTTTATATAGTGAACGAAAACGAACGTTTTCCCGCCATGGTCAGCCATCCTGACAGGGGGTTTTCTTGGTTTCCCTCAGTCGTTCAGGTCAATACTGGGATGGTTTATTAACAATAGGCCACGACCGACTCCTTTCCACCATCTAAAAAACACTGAATAAAATGACACTTCATCTCTTTCATCATTCATCGACGCCATTTTGATCGTAGTCACCAGTAGGCCTACAGTACGTCGCTAACTCATTATACATAATGAGAAAATAATTGAGCAATTTGCTGAATCAAGACTAGCGGATCGGTGCTACGAAGTCCAGTTATCTTTATTCTGAGGAGTGAAAACAAATAGGGCCCAGCAAGGGTATGGGTGATAACTGGTAGTTAGAGACTTGGAGCTACCGGTATACTCCCACAGTAATAATTCCGTCGCTAAGAGTGAGAGTTCAGAGTCTCAGACAGCAAGCTCACCCAACAACAACAACAACGACAGCCGTGACGTATGCAAGGAGGGGGGAGGGGGCGATGTTTTTCATGGGTCAATGCCAGCGAGCTTGCGGTGCACAGCGGCAGCAGGAGGCTGCGTGAGAAACAATGGGCTTGTCGTTCAAGAGGCCCCTCGCCGCTAACATGCGCCCTCGACTGTCCGACCAGACTGCCTGTTGGGCAGTTGTGACGTCAGAGGGCCGACCAATGCGCGCGCAAGTGGTACATCGTGATCCGGTTGTACCAAGGCCTGGATATACTAGATACTTTTCTTTATATTGGGTTTAACCGACGCACTATAATGATGCCTTGGATCTATTGGCGTCGGATGAATGATTAATGAGATGATGGGATGATGAGATGGAAGGTTCTATGGGAAGGAAGCGGTCGTGGCCTATATTGTGGGAACCATCCCGGCATTAGCCTAGACTACAAAGGGAAACCACGAAACAACCCTATAAAGATGGACGGCAGCGGGGATCGAACCGGGTCCGATATGCCCACTGCCTCCCGGGTCACATGAAGCAAGTGCGTTAAGCCGGTATACTATTCTTAGTGACGAGGAACAATGTGTACACGCCGCATACAGGCCTATTCTACTTCTTAGTATAAATTGTCAATTATGTTTTCAATAACACCAGGAAAAGTAGACGCAGAGTCATTGTTCCATGTTTCAGTGTGAACATAACATATAAATGATCGCATTGACTTTCCAGATGAACATATTGCGTAGTGGAACTTCTTCACACCGTGGAGAGAAGTATCGTTATGAAATATTGTCGATCCATAATAAACATTCACAATACCGAAATGTTACGTGTTATTTGTATGTATGTTACTGACTTACTGTAACAAGCCAGGTCCTTCTACCTCGATTGATCTATACAATTTTGACCTCTGAGACCTATCAGCATTTTCCACTAATATTGACGTGATGATTTTATATCTTGCACGGTTCAAGTTGTAGGATCAACCCCTGGCGAGAACGTTTTGCCCTATACGACTGGTGACTAACGACTGGTGACTAACGACTGGTGACGCCTCATGTGCACTATACTGGTCAGAGCATGACCCCGGGGCCCGTAACTAGACCTGCATGTACTTATTCACGACCTGCGATATAGGCTGCCTGTTCCACTTGACGACCACACAACACAAGTATCCGTACTCGGGCCTATTCTCGCGATCATCAACATGACCCCATCAACATGGAGAATACCTGGGGATACGTACGACGCGCCCCGTGCCTCAAAGTCCAACAGCCGTTTGGTCAGCACAGTCAAAAAGAAATTTTGAAATTAATTCTAAATTGGGGAAATTTGAGTAAAGCTTAATTGAACATGTGTATTCTTGAATAGAAATGACATCAGAAACAATGTGATATTTTTTGGCCGAAGTTACAGCGCTTGAATGAAATATCAAGCTGCTAATTTGACTTTATTTTGGTGAACAATCAACCATTTATCATCCTAAAATGAGTGTGATTCATGAATGAGAACGGGTATCTATAATTCTGTTCATAGCATCTTTATCTACAATAAAACAAGTTTCTTGACTGAATGTCATTCCTTTTAGTGTATTTTAATGATCTGTTGAATAACAAAAACGCATGAAATTTGAATGTTGCGTGTTGAATGATAGGGAAACATCCAGTATTTGAAGTGATATATCTCAACATTTATCCCGGTTAGCCCATCATCTGTTCGGATATTATTATCGATTACATCAGAACGAATCGACTGACAAAAACTCATAATTTGTCCGTGACCTTGAGTACCGGTAGGCCTAATGGAGGTAACCCGTATGGCAATGCTTCACTGAGCAATCAGACGTCTCGTGTGGATTTCAACTGACACCAAGTGTACTCGCAAGTACACCAACATGGCCAACATAAATATCGCCATTTGTAGAGTATTAGGATTTAGAGGATTCAACAGCTATCAGAAAAACAGAATACGGACTTTGACTTTTGCTTCAAGCCCTGCGCATTAATCCGCAGGATTCATTTCAGTATTTCGATGATCTAACGATCGGTGGGCCTAGGCCTACTTGAAACTTTAATAAGCATGGATTTAAAAAATATTTTGATATCGGTATTTCAGAATCATAAGTAAATGCCCCTCCCCCAAAAGAGACACAAAATACGTGTTATGAACGCTGATTAATTTCAATTAAAATTGACATAAATACATCTCATACTTTATATTAGTCATCAAAATAACCATTAAATACGTCATTATGACAAGGTATGTGTTAAAAACAAACTGCAGGCTCAAGCATATTTCCAATTTAGCAATTAGTCAAGGTGGATTATGACATACAGCATAGACCCCGCACACAATACGCTATTGTTATTCAATACAGGTTACAATTAGAACTGGTTAGGTACTCCCAGTCGAAAGAATTAATCACTACATTTCTTGGCCTACTAAATAATAACATAGTATAGTTCCATCTAGGCTGTTTTATAATGACATTCAAGCACAAGTATGTGAACTACAGGTTATTAGCCAAGTACTGCATTTAAACATTACTTCATTTGTGTTTATCTCGACTTCTAATCGCGAGCCGCGCCAGTTGACGGTCCCGATCGACCGTCCTCCTGCTGCCTTAGCCTGACGGTCGACTGTGTCGCGCCGTCTACACTGTCATACACCGAAATAACAGCTGATATTACGAGCTGAAGACTGGCACCTGCTAAACTATGAAGGCCAAGTACGGTCTCGGCTACTTCACTCGAAATGACACAATTCACAATCTTCACAAATTATTCACCCAGTTCACAATTTGATAATGTTCAAAATGACCAATACAGATTCATTTGAAACAACCAGAAATCCATAAACGTCAATTGCCCCGCCCACAAACCATATAACGTCCAATCAAATTGGCTGCTCATTTTGTGGTCAATTTGATAATACCAGTCATGGTATCTCTAGTCTCTACAAATGGCACATGATGTTCAGATCTAGGTGGTCTACTGATTAACCACGCCCATCACTAATAGACAGTTCATCCAGATTGTTGGTACTAGTCCTCAAGTTAAGGTAAATCTTAGTGGTCAATTTTAATTGTTACAATTGTTTGTCTTCGCTTCAACAATTGAAGAATGATGCCGGTAATTTACAGATGCAGGAATTGCTCTAAATCGAAACCATTTGATCGCTTATATAACGGTGACATCAGTACAGCAGCTCGTGAATAAGAGTATAGTTATATTTCCCCTCGTTATTCGCCAACAAAGAAATCGGTTAACTGGCTGATAAGATATCCTAATTGATGATAAGGTATTCTAGTAACATTAGGATCTACTCATTCAGTTAATTCAATAACACTTTAGTATACCGGCAACTGAAAAAAACTAAATTTTCATCTAATGACAAAATTAATAACGAACAGTAAATCACACCAGAAATATAAGTACACTCCATGCCATCAGTAAAACGACAACAAAACAGCGTGCTTATATTGCTTGATTTACCGTACCTATCGAGTCGATAAAGAAACCCCACAAACCTTTGAACTTGCACAAGTTTTCTTCGTATCCCTGTTGTGTTTTGTCGAACGACGAAGAGCCGTCGTTCAGGGCCTCGGAGGGATCGAACCCGAGCCTCTCTTTGTAATATGCCTGGGTCGACATAATTCACACGCTCTCTCGGTTAATTCGAAGATTAGAACGACATCTGTCGATACTTTTATTCAATTCACTCCCGAGAATAAATTTGTTTTTACAAAAATCTTCACTTTTTTGAATGTGTAAATTAGAACTATTAGGTTTAATGGCAAGACGAATTAAAAGGCACTTAAAAAAAACACTATTAAAAATAAGTGGGTTTGGATTAATTAAGCTTGATACGAAATTAAAAAGGAATGTAGTTAACTAGTTTATTTTTAGTAATTGTGCGAAGGTAAAAAAGACTTCACAGTTCACTTTATCTTCTTTACAGCGCGGAATTAGGTTAAACAGTTTAGTCGATATTTAATAAAATAATGAAAAGTTTGATTTGTGTTCGTGTTCAACTCGTCTGCCTTCCACACGTGTTCACCTGTCCAAGCGCACGGCCGTACTGAGGAGCGTTACTGTCGCCGTTCCGTGCACACACCCATACTCCACGCTCACTTCGCTCCACGCCAGTGGGCGACATTTTCTACACCTCACACACACGAAAACAAGATTGGCATAACTTTACTATATAGGAAAAAATGTATCTCTCTATATTATACCGTAGGTGGAGCGGGTTTGCCTACACCGTCCAAAGTTAGTTGTCACCTTAAATGGTGGTCGAGAATATACACGGCTAGTAGCCCTAGCGTGATAATATGTTACGTCACAGATTAGAACAAAGTAGTGGGGAGAAGTAGGTTTCAGACTAGGGGCGTTACTACTACTGATTTCTTTTTTTTATATTGTTGTATTTTATTTTCTTGATTAACTGTGACTTGAGGCGGCAAGGTTATAGTCATTCAACAGACTAGACTATAGGCCTAGGCCTAATGCGATCACGCACTATTCTTAAAATACAACGGAGTTTTTTGAGGTTATAATACGTCCGAGGCACGAATATCATGTACACACTTTTAGAATATATTCGAAAAGATTCACTAGTGTTCTTTTTTCTTCGGAAGAATGTCAGTTCTATTGTTGTCGAAGTTATGTCACTGCCGGATCTAGCCGTAAGAAGAGTTGCATCTTGCGCACCTGTTTCTCCGTTGTTTATTAGGTCCGAGTGTTGACGATTAGAATGCGACAGGCAATCCAATTCACATGTGTATTTGTTACGCCTACGTATCTGTTACAGAATAATAATTCCGTTCTTGCTTTAGGTGTCAGTTTGTAATGCCTGCCTACGTGTTAACAAAGGTAAAACTCGTCCCACTCACTTGCACTAACAACAACTGATCACGCGGTCCCAACAAGCAGGTTCGGCTTCAGACCGGTAGAGGGCGTGTCTTAGCACAGAACACACAAACTTCACGATTCTATTTTCTTCACACGAAAAATTCTTTTTAAATCATATGAACATCATTGAATATTCACTCAATAATATAGAAATATATGGAGAAAAACATCTACCATGTTCTGGAGAGTTAAAATGTGTCAATAAAATGATAATAAATGGTTTGTTTACTTTTCCTTATTCATAAACGGTTTTGGAGCGTGACCAAGTGTGACTACTAGCGTCATCTGTTAGACGCCGGCTCAACTACATTCAAGTACAGCCGCACTAAGAAAAACACAGCATATCACGTGCGAAGAATGGCAAACCAGCACAATCATTCTTATAAACAAAATTATAGATATTTATTTTTATTTCGTTTTTTTTTTTTTGTTGAAACTGTTAAATTAAAGGTTATGTTTGAAGACGCAACGCCGTCATTAATCTTTTATGACCTTGACAATTTTAATAAGCGGTCTAGTAGATCGAAAACAGCCGGCGGGCGAATAATATTTAAATTGCAATACGCAACCAGTTTTATTCATGTTGATAGTCGATAGATCATAGGATTATATCATTCTGTGAATAAAACCAGAACACAAATTATCTGACGTCATGAATACTGGAATATATGAATGCTAATTATTCCAAAGTCGGCGGACTTATTTACGACCGTGTGTAGGATTGGAGGAAGAAAGGAGGTTTGAGGGGTGAAGGGTTATCTGGTATTTGGTAGAAAATAAGTATCTTTTTCGATGTATATGAACGTACGTAAAACTTGACATATTTGATGAGTTGAAATAACACATTTTGAAACTTATATCAACACTTTTAACTCATTTTCTAACTTGTTCACATTTTTAGATGAGCGTATGCGAAGACTCACATCCGACTCTCATGGAGCTTTGTCCGTGTTGCACTGCACAGGTCGCACGGTTTGACTGCACAGGTCGCACGGTTTGACTGCACAGGTCGCACGGTTTGACTGATCGACATGAAACTTGTTCTGGACACGTAGACTCGTCCAACTCAGGACTGTATGGTTTGGGCTACATCGGCTAGAGTGCTAGACCATTTCTGAGAGATACCATATCAAAGTTTCTAAAAACTCGGTGAGATATATAGGCCTAAGGAATATATGGATTGGAAATGATACCAATTGCTGAGATTCACTGCTTTCTAGATTCGATGTTTGTCTAAGGCCCGGTTTTACCAATCTTAGTTAGGGAGCTAATCCGCTAACTATTGCTTAATCCAGTTTCGTAAAACCGGGCCTAATGAAGTATAATTTATATGCGCCAAGGTGTGTAGTTTTCGAATATACTCGAGTCGATAAAGTAGCAAAGGTGGAACTACTTTAACGACCCTGATTATACCTTATGCTCAGATATCTCGCTCATCTCACAACGCGTATGCTGCGTTTGCCCAGTGTGAATTTACCAACACAAAGTTTTCTTCCCAAACCATCCAGTGGCGTAGCGTAATCCGTGAATTATATTTCGGGAGGGAGGTAGGAGGGGGAGGGGGGCGAAACTCGAGTGTAAAATTTAAGAAATATTGTAAAAAAAAGATGGCTATCCTCTCCTCAGGGAGTATGTGGGCATTGTTTCTTCGTTCGCAGCTTCATAAAATAATATATAATATTTTATTCATCACAAACTTTATATTCTTTTATATTAATAATGCAATTTCAGTCCAGCTCCGGTCAAGTTTCGGGGGGAGGGGGCGCCCCTCCCTGACACAACCCGCATAAGGCGTGAGTTCGAGCCCGGCATCAGGCATGGGTTCGAGTCCCGCATAAGGCGTGGGTTCGAGCCCGGCATCAGGCATGGGTTCGAGTCCCGCATAAGGCGTGGGTTCGAGTCCCGCATGAGGTGTGGGTTCGAGTCCCGCATCAGGCGTGGGTTCGAGTCCCGCATCAGGCGTGGGTTCGAGCCCGGCATCAGGCATGGGTTCGAGTCCCGCATAAGGTGTGGGTTCGAGTCCCGCATGAGGCGTGGGTTCGAGTCCCGCATAAGGCGTGGGTTCGAGCCCGGCATCAGGCATGGGTTCGAGTCCCGCATAAGGTGTGGGTTCGAGCCCGGCATCAGGCATGGGTTCGAGTCCCACATGAGGCGTGGGTTCGAGTCCCGCATAAGGCGTGGGTTCGAGCCCGGCAACAGGCATGGGTTCGAATCCCGCATAAGGCGTGGGTTCGAGTCCCGCATAAGGCGTGGGTTCGAGTCCCGCATAAGGTGTGGGTTCGAGCCCGGCATCAGGCATGGGTTCGAGTCCCGCATAAGGTGTGGGTTCGAGCCCGGCATCAGGCATGGGTTCGAGCCCGGCATCAGGCATGGGTTCGAATCCCGCATAAGGCGTGGGTTCGAGTCCCGCATAAGGCGTGGGTTCGAGTCCCGCATAAGGCGTGGGTTCGAGTCCCGCATGAGGCGTGGGTTCGAGCCCGGCATCAGGCATGGGTTCGAGTCCCGCATAAGGCGTGGGTTCGAGTCCCGCATAAGGCGTGGGTTCGAGTCCGGCATCAGGCATGGGTTCGAGTCCCGCATAAGGCGTGGGTTCGAGCCTGGCATCAGGCATGGGTTCGAGTCCCGCATAAGGCGTGGGTTCGAGTCCCGCATAAGGCGTGGGTTTGAGTCCCGCATAAGGCGTGGGTTCGAGTCCCGCATAAGGCGTGGGTTCGAGTCCCGCATAAGGCGTGGGTTCGAGTCCGGCATCAGGCATGGGTTCGAGTCCGGCATCAGGCATGGGTTCGAGTCCCGCATGAGGCGTGGGTTCGAGCCCGGCATCAGGCATGGGTTCGAGTCCCGCATAAGGCGTGGGTTCGAGTCCCGCATAAGGCGTGGGTTCGAGTCCCGCATAAGGCGTGGGTTCGAGTCCCGCATAAGGCGTGGGTTCGAGTCCCGCATAAGGCGTGGGTTCGAGCCCGGCATCAGGCATGGGTTCGAGTCCGGCATCAGGTGTGGGTTCGAGTCCGGCATCAGGCATGGGTTCGAGTCCCGCATAAGGCGTGGGTTCGAGCCCGGCATCAGGCATGGGTTCGAGTCCGGCATCAGGCATGGGTTCGAGTCCCGCATGAGGCGTGGGTTCGAGCCCGGCATCAGGCATGGGTTCGAGTCCCGCATAAGGCGTGGGTTCGAGTCCCGCATAAGGCGTGGGTTCGAGTCCCGCATAAGGCGTGGGTTCGAGTCCCGCATAAGGCGTGGGTTCGAGTCCCGCATAAGGCGTGGGTTCGAGTCCCGCATAAGGCGTGGGTTCGAGTCCCGCATAAGGCGTGGGTTCGAGTCCCGCATAAGGCGTGGGTTCGAGTCCCGCATAAGGCGTGGGTTCGAGTCCCGCATAAGGCGTGGGTTCGAGTCCCGCATAAGGCGTGGGTTCGAGTCCCGCATGAGACGTGGGTTCGAGTCCCGCATAAGGCGTGGGTTCGAGTCCCGCATAAGGCGTGGGTTCGAGTCCCGCATAAGGCGTGGGCTCGAGTCCCGCATAAGGCGTGGGTTCGAGTCCCGCATAAGGCGTGGGTTCGAGTCCCGCATAAGGCGTGGGTTCGAGTCCCGCATGAGGCGTGGGTTCGAGTCCCGCATAAGGCGTGGGATCGAGTCCCGCATAAGGCGTGGGTTCGAGTCCCGCATAAGGCGTGGGATCGAGTCCCGCATAAGGCGTGGGTTCGAGTCCGGCATCAGGCATGGGTTCGAGTCCCGCATAAGGCGTGGGTTCGAGTCCCGCATAAGGCGTGGGTTCGAGTCCCGCATAAGGCGTGGGTTCGAGTCCCGCATAAGGCGTGGGTTCGAGTCCCGCATAAGGCGTGGGTTCGAGTCCCGCATAAGGCGTGGGTTCGAGTCCCGCATAAGGCGTGGGTTCGAGTCCCGCATAAGGCGTGGGTTCTATTCATCTATTCGCCCTGAACATGAGACCGCGATCACTACACTTCCATGACAGCTGAATGCTCGAACCACCCGCGCGCTAGTAGTGTGGGATAGGGGGGACGGTCGCTCGGAACCTTCATCTCTCGTGGAGACAAGTTACACTCGAGAGATGAACGCTCGAACCACCTGTGCGCTAGTGGTGTGGGATAGGGGGGACGGTCGCTCGGAACCTCTATCTCTCGTGGAGACAAGTTACACACGAGAGATGAAGGCTTGAACCACCCGTGCGCTAGTGGTGTGAGATAGGGGGGACGGTCGCTCGGAACCTTCATCTCTCGTGGAGACAAGTTACACACGAGAGATGAAGGCTCGAACCACCCGTGCGCTAGTGGTGTGGGATAGGGGGGACGGTCGCTCGGAACCTTCATCTCTCGTGGAGACAAGTTACACACGAGAGATGAAGGCTTGAACCACCCGTGCGCTAGTGGTGTGGGATAGGGGGGACGGTCGCTCGGAACCTTCATCTCTCGTGGAGACAAGTTACACACGAGAGATGAAGGCTCGAACCACCTGTGCGCTAGTGGTGTGGGATAGGGGGGACGGTCGCTCGGAACCTCCATATCTCGTGGATACAAGTTACACACGAGAGTTGAAGGCTCGAACCGCCCGTGCGCTAGTGGTGTGGGATAGGGGGGACGATCGCTCGGAACCTTCTCTCTCGTGGATACAAGTTACACACGAGAGTTGAAGGCTTGAACCGCCCGTGCGCTAGTGGTGTGGGATAGGGGGGACGGTCGCTCGGAGCCTCCATCTCTCGTGGATACAAGTTACACACGAGAGATGAAGGCTTGAACCACCCGTGCGCTAGTGGTGTGGGATAGGGGGGATGGTCGCTTGTAGCCTCCATCTCTCGTGGATACAAGTTACACAAGAGAGATGAAGGCTTGAACCACCCGGGCGATAGTGGTGTGGGATAGGGGGGACGGTCGCTTGGAACCTCCATCTCTCGTGGATACAAGTTACACACGAGAGTTGAAGGCTTGAACCGCCCGTGCGCTAGTGGTGTGGGATAGGGGGGATGGTCGCTTGTAGCCTCCATCTCTCGTGGATACAAGTTACACACGAGAGATGAAGGCTTGAACCACCCGTGCGCTAGTGGTGTGGGATAGGGGGGATGGTCGCTTGTAGCCTCCATCTCTCGTGGATACAAGTTACACAAGAGAGATGAAGGCTTGAACCACCCGGGCGATAGTGGTGTGGGATAGGGGGGACGGTCGCTTGGAACCTCCATCTCTCGTGGATACAAGTTACACACGAGAGTTGAAGGCTTGAACCGCCCGTGCGCTAGTGGTGTGGGATAGGGGGGATGGTCGCTTGTAGCCTCCATCTCTCGTGGATACAAGTTACACACGAGAGATGAAGGCTTGAACCACCCGGGCGATAGTGGTGTGGGATAGGGGGGATGGTCGCTCTGAACCTCCATCTCTCGTGGATACAAGTTACACACGAGAGATGAAGGCTTGAACCACCCGTGCGCTAGTGGTGTGGGATAGGTGGGACGGTCGCTAGGAACCTCCATCTCTCGTGGATACAAGTTACACACGAGAGATGAAGGCTCGAACCACCTGTGCGCTAGTGGTGTGGGATAGGGGGGACGGTCGCTTGTAGCCTCCATCTCTCGTGGATACAAGTTACACACGAGAGATGAAGGCTTGAACCACCCGTGTGCTAGTGGTGTGAGATAGGGGGGAAGGTCGCTCGGAACCTTCATCTCTCGTGGAGACAAGTTACACACAAGAGATGAAGGCTCGAACCACCCGTGCGCTAGTGGTGTGGGATAGAGGGGACGGTCGCTCGGAACCTTCTCTCTCGTGGAGACAAGTTACACACGAGAGATGAAGGCTCGAACCACCCGTGCGCTAGTGGTGTGGGATAGGGGGGACGGTCGCTCGGAACCTTCATCTCTCGTGGAGACAAGTTACACACAAGAGATGAAGGCTCGAACCACCCGTGCGCTAGTGGTGTGGGATAGAGGGGACGGTCGCTCGGAACCTTCTCTCTCGTGGAGACAAGTTACACACGAGAGATGAAGGCTCGAACCACCCGTGCGCTAGTGGTGTGGGATAGAGGGGACGGTCGCTCGGAACCTTCTCTCTCGTGGAGACAAGTTACACACGAGAGATGAAGGCTCGAACCACCCGTGCGCTAGTGGTGTGGGATAGGGGGGACGGTCGCTCGGAACCTGCATCTCTCGTGGAGACAAGTTACACACAAGAGATGAAGGCTCGAACCACCCGTGCGCTAGTGGTGTGCGATAGGGGGGACGGTCGCTCGGAACCTCTATCTCTCGTGGAGACAAGTTACACATGAGAGATGAAGGCTCGAACCACCCGTGCGCTAGTGGTGTGGGATAGGGGGGACGGTCGCTCGGAACCTTCATCTCTCGTGGATACGAGTTACACACGAGAGATGAAGGCTCGAACCACCCGTGCGCTAGTGGTGTGAGATAGGGGGGACGGTCGCTCGGAACCTCTATCTCTCGTGGATACAAGTTACACACGAGAGATGAAGGCTCGAACCACCCGTGCGCTAGTTGTGTGGGATAGGGGGGACGGTCGCTCGGAACCTCTATCTCTCGTGGATACAAGTTACACACGAGAGATGAAGGCTCGAACCACCCGTGCGCTAGTGGTGTGGGATAGGGGGGATGGTCGCTCGGAACCTCCATCTCTCGTGGATACAAGTTACACACGAGAGCTGAATGCTCGAACCACCCGTGGAGATGTCGAAGGGGATTGTGAGTGAAGAAAGAAGTGAGTGAAGGACGAAGAGAGGTGGGACGATAGGGAAGTATGGAGGGAGCTTGTGGAGAGAATGGAGTTAGAGAGTGGAGATGTCGAAGGGGATTGTGAGTGAAGAAAGAAGTGAGTGAAGGACGCAGAGTGGTGGGACGATAGGGAAGTGTGGAGGGAGCTTGTGGAGAGAATGGAGTTAGAGGGTGGAGATGTCGAAGGGGATTGTGAGTGAAGAAAGAAGAGAGTGAAGGACGCAGAGTGGTGGGACGATAGGGAAGTATGGAGGGAGCTTGTGGAGAGAATGGAGTTAGAGGGTGGAGATGTCGAAGGGGATTGTGAGTGATGAAAGAAGTGAGTGAAGGACGCAGAGTGGTGGGACGATAGGGAAGTGTGGAGGGAGCTTGTGGAGAGAATGGAGTTAGAGGGTGGAGATGTCGAAGGGGATTGTGAGTGAAGAAAGAAGAGAGTGAAGGACGCAGAGTGGTGGGACAATAGGGAAGGATGGAGGGAGCTTGTGGAGAGAATGGAGTTAGAGGGTGGAGATGTCGAAGGGGATTGTGAGTGAAGAAAGAAGTGAGTGAAGGACGAAGAGAGGTGGGACGATAGGGAAGTATGGAGGGAGCTTGTGGAGAGAATGGAGTTAGAGGGTGGAGATGTCGAAGGGGATTGTGAGTGAAGAAAGAAGAGAGTGAAGGACGCAGAGTGGTGGGACGATAGGGAAGTATGGAGGGAGCTTGTGGAGAGAATGGAGTTAGAGGGTGGAGATGTCGAAGGGGATTGTGAGTGATGAAAGAAGTGAGTGAAGGACGCAGAGTGGTGGGACGATAGGGAAGTGTGGAGGGAGCTTGTGGAGAGAATGGAGTTAGAGGGTGGAGATGTCGAAGGGGATTGTGATTGAAGAAAGAAGAGAGTGATGGACGCAGAGTGGTGGGACGATAGGGAAGTGTGGAGGGAGCTCGTGGAGAGAATGGAGTTGGAGGGTGGAGATGGCGAGGAGGGTTGTGAGTGAAGAAAGAAGTGAGTGAAGGACGAAGAGTGGTGGGACGATGGGGAAGTATGGAGGGAGCTTGTGGAGAGAATGGAGTAAGAGGGTGGAGATGTCGAAGGGGATTGTGAGTAAAGAAAGAAATGAGTGAAGGACGCAGAGTGGTGGGACGATAGGGAAGTGTGGAGGGAGCTTGTGGAGAGAATGGAGTTAGAGGGTGGAGATGTCGAAGGGGATTGTGAGTGAAGAAAGAAGAGAGTGAAGGACGCAGAGTGGTGGGACGATAGGGAAGTATGGAGGGAGCTTGTGGAGAGAATGGAGTTAGAGGGTGGAGATGTCGAAGGGGATTGTGATTGAAGAAAGAAGAGAGTGAAGGACGCAGAGTGGTGGGACGATAGGGAAGTATGGAGGGAGCTTGTGGAGAGAATGGAGTTAGAGGGTGGAGATGTCGAAGGGGATTGTGAGTGATGAAAGAAGTGAGTGAAGGACGCAGAGTGGTGGGACGATAGGGAAGTGTGGAGGGAGCTTGTGGAGAGAATGGAGTTAGAGGGTGGAGATGTCGAAGGGGATTGTGATTGAAGAAAGAAGAGAGTGAAGGACGCAGAGTGGTGGGACGATAGGGAAGTGTGGAGGGAGCTTGTGGAGAGAATGGAGTTAGAGGGTGGAGATGGTGAAGGGGGTTATGAGTGAAGAAAGAAGAGAGTGAAGGACGCAGAGTGGTGGGACGATAGGGAAGTGTGGAGGGAGCTTGTGGAGAGAATGGAGTTAGAGGGTGGAGATGTCGAAGGGGATTGTGAGTAAAGAAAGAAATGAGTGAAGGACGCAGAGTGGTGGGACGATAGGGAAGTGTGGAGGGAGCTTGTGGAGAGAATGGAGTTAGAGGGTGGAGATGTCGAAGGGGATTGTGAGTGAAGAAAGAAGAGAGTGAAGGACGCAGAGTGGTGGGACGATAGGGAAGTATGGAGGGAGCTTGTGGAGAGAATGGAGTTAGAGGGTGGAGATGTCGAAGGGGATTGTGATTGAAGAAAGAAGAGAGTGAAGGACGCAGAGTGGTGGGACGATAGGGAAGTATGGAGGGAGCTTGTGGAGAGAATGGAGTTAGAGGGTGGAGATGTCGAAGGGGATTGTGAGTGATGAAAGAAGTGAGTGAAGGACGCAGAGTGGTGGGACGATAGGGAAGTGTGGAGGGAGCTTGTGGAGAGAATGGAGTTAGAGGGTGGAGATGTCGAAGGGGATTGTGATTGAAGAAAGAAGAGAGTGAAGGACGCAGAGTGGTGGGACGATAGGGAAGTGTGGAGGGAGCTTGTGGAGAGAATGGAGTTAGAGGGTGGAGATGGTGAAGGGGGTTATGAGTGAAGAAAGAAGAGAGTGAAGGACGCAGAGTGGTGGGACGATAGGGAAGTGTGGAGGGAGCTTGTGGAGAGAATGGAGTTAGAGGGTGGAGATGTCGAAGGGGATTGTGAGTGAAGAAAGAAGAGAGTGAAGGACGCAGAGTGGTGGGACGATAGGGAAGTATGGAGGGAGCTTGTGGAGAGAATGGAGTTAGAGGGTGGAGATGTCGAAGGGGATTGTGAGTGAAGAAAGAAGAGAGTGAAGGACGAAGAGAGGTGGGACGATAGGGAAGTGTGGAGGGAGCTTGTGGAGAGAATGGAGTTAGAGGGTGGAGATGTTGAAGGGGATTGTGAGTGAAGAAAGAAGAGAGTGAAGGACGCAGAGTGGTGGGACGATAGGGAAGTGTGGAGGGAGCTTGTGGAGAGAATGGAGTTAGAGGGTGGAGATGTCGAAGGGGATTGTGAGTGAAGAAAGAAGAGAGTGAAGGACGCAGAGTGGTGGGACGATAGGGAAGTGTGGAGGGAGCTTGTGGAGAGAATGGAGTTAGAGGGTGGAGATGTTGAAGGGGATTGTGAGTGAAGAAAGAAGAGAGTGAAGGACGCAGAGTGGTGGGACGATAGGGAAGTGTGGAGGGAGCTTGTGGAGAGAATGGAGTTAGAGAGTGGAGATGGTGAAGGGGGTTATGAGTGAAGAAAGAAGAGAGTGAAGGACGCAGAGTGGTGGGACGATAGGGAAGTGTGGAGGGAGCTTGTGGAGAGAATGGAGTTAGAGGGTGGAGATGTTGAAGGGGATTGTGAGTGAAGAAAGAAGAGAGTGAAGGACGCAGAGTGGTGGGACGATAGGGAAGTGTGGAGGGAGCTTGTGGAGAGAATGGAGTAAGAGGGTGGAGATGTCGAAGGGGATTGTGAGTGAAGAAAGAAGAGAGTGAAGGACGCAGAGTGGTGGGACGATAGGTTGAAGTTTGGTTATAGTTTGAAGTGTCAGTGTCAGTTTGTGATATGAAATGAAAGTAATAGATTCTGATCACTTCGAAAGACATCATTCAGTATGCTTGCAGCATGTATAAAGCTCTCCAATACTTGATAGCCTCACCAATTCGGTTAAAACGTTACCAAATAATTGTTGGTCATATATAATCATACGATTGCGTAGAATATAATCTATTTCCCAATGTAGGCGTTGAATATGAGTTCAAATAATGCATATTGACAGTCATTGTGCATCATTTCAACTCATATTTAACGCCTACATTGGAAAAGAATATATTCTACACAAGTGTTCAATAATTGTATATGACCAACAATTATTTGGTGACGTATCAACCGACTTGGTGAGGCTATGCGAATGAACAATTTGATCACACATCTTGATTAGGCCGACCGCACAGTCCACACACAAGACTTTGTCTTACGCGGGTTTCTTGACTCTTATATACACATTCAGAATTCCATTTGGAACATTTGAAATATTCGAAATATAGTTGCAAAATTTATACCAGTAATAATGATGAAATAATAGTACCATATTACATCAATAAACTTCATATCATTTCTACTTGCCATATAATCATATATTATTATATTGATTATATATATATATATATTGGGTTTTAACGACGCACTGTAATGATTACTAAGATCTATTGGCGTCGGATGAATGATTAATGAGATGATGGGATGATGAGATGAAGGTTTTTTATGGGTAGTGGGAAGGATAGTGGTAAGGAAGCGGTCGTGGCCTATATTATAGGAAACATCCCGGCATTAGCCTAGACTACAGAGGTAAACCACGAAAAACCCCTGTAAAGATGGACGGTGGCGGGGATCGAACCGGGTCCGATATGTCCCTTCACCTCCCGGATCACGAAGCAAGTGAGCTAACCACTCAGCTACTGTGCCGGTATATTGATTATATTATGAGTGTTTTATTCATAATTATTATGAATTTGTAATTTTATATTATTTATACTATTTATATTATATTATTTGTAAGAATCAAGAATAAAATGATTCAAAATTGAATTGAATTGAAAATTGATTATGAATGTGATGAACTGGGAAACTATGGAAACTCAGAAGTATATGGAAATCCAGAATAAAAAATATTCTCTCATCTCAATTCACATCTAAGGGCATTTGATTACTCCAACCGTTCAAAAACCTTACCTGCAACTTATTGACATTTATAGAGCTGCAACTTATTGACATTTATAGAGCTGCAACTTGTTGACATTTATAGAGCTGCAACTTATTGACATTTATAGAGCTGCAACTTATTGACATTTATAGAGCTGCAACTTATTGACATTTATAGAGCTGCAACTTATTGACATTTATAGAGCTGCAACTTATTGACATTTATGGAGCTGCAACTTGTTGACATTTATAGAGCTGCAACTTATTGACATTTATAGAGCTGCAACTTATTGACATTTATAGAGCTGCAACTTATTGACATTTATAGAGCTGCAACTTATTGACATTTATAGAGCTGCAACTTGTTGACATTTATAGAGCTGCAACTTATTGACATTTATAGAGCTGCAACTTATTGACATTTATAGAGCTGCAACTTGTTGACATTTATAGAGCTGCAACTTATTGACATTTATAGAGCTGCAACTTATTGACATTTATAGAGCTGCAACTTATTGACATTTATAGAGCTGCAACTTATTGACATTTATAGAGCTGCAACTTATTGACATTTATAGAGCTGCAACTTGTTGACATTTATAGAGCTGCAACTTATTGACATTTATAGAGCTGCAACTTATTGACATTTATAGAGCTGCAACTTGTTGACATTTATAGAGCTGCAACTTATTGACATTTATAGAGCTGCAACTTGTTGACATTTATAGAGCTGCAACTTATTGACATTTATAGAGCTGCAACTTGTTGACATTTATAGAGCTGCAACTTATTGACATTTATAGAGCTGCAACTTATTGACATTTATAGAGCTGCAACTTGTTGACATTTATAGAGCTGCAACTTATTGACATTTATAGAGCTGCAACTTGTTGACATTTATAGAGCTGCAACTTATTGACATTTATAGAGCTGCAACTTATTGACATTTATAGAGCTGCAACTTGTTGACATTTATAGAGCTGCAACTTATTGACATTTATAGAGCTGCAACTTGTCGCATATTATACACTTTGCAAAACCAATGGACCTCAATATTCAATCAAATGTCTACTTTTATAGCGTTTTCTTTGTGATTGTTGTGCAAGTCACTGCAAATATGCATGATGCTGTTTTCCATATTCAGTGAAAATTTCAAAGCTTTTGAAAAATTTTCATATTTCTAGTATTTTTCATGTGGGTTATTCTTATGAAGATTTTCCAATTTTTTCGATTTTTGGAAATCTTCGCTACGCTCATTCAAAAATATTTCATTCATTAATTTCGTACAATTTTTAGCGTTTAGTAATAGTTCAAAAACACGCGTCTGGCAAATTGTCTTCCCCCCCAAACTTTGGCTGGCAAATTGTCCTCCACCCCAAACTTTGGCTGGCAAATTGTCTTCCCCCCCAAACTTTGGCTGGCAAATTGTCCTCCACCCCAAACTTTGTCTGGCAAATTGTCCTCCCCTCAAACTTTGGCTGGCAAATTGTCCTCCACCCCAAACTTTGGCTGGCAAATTGTCCTCCACCCCAAACTTTGTCTGGCAAATTGTCCTCCCCTCAAACTTTGGCTGGCAAATTTTCCCCCACCCCAAACTTTGTCTGAAAATTGTCCTCCACCCCAAACTTTGGCTGGCAAATTGTCCTCCACCCCAAACTTTGGCTGGCAAATTGTCCTCCCCCCAAACTTTGGCTGGCAAATTGTCCTCCCCCCCAAACTTTGTCTGGCAAATTGTCCTCCCCTCAAACTTTGGCTGGCAAATTGTCTTCCCCCCCAAACTTTGGCTGGCAAATTGTCCTCCACCCCAAACTTTGGCTGGCAAATTATCTTCCCCCCCAAACTTTGGCTGGCAAATTGTCCTCCACCCCAAACTTTGTCTGGCAAATTGTCCTCCCCTCAAACTTTGGCTGGCAAATTGTCCTCCACCCCAAACTTTGGCTGGCAAATTTTCCTCCACCCCAAACTTTGTCTGAAAATTGTCCTCCACCCCAAACTTTGGCTGGCAAATTGTCCTCCACCCCAAACTTTGGCTGGCAAATTGTCCTCCCCCCAAACTTTGGCTGGCAAATTGTCCTCCCCCCCAAACTTTGTCTGGCAAATTGTCCTCCCCTCAAACTTTGGCTGACAAATTGTCTTCCCCCCCAAACTTTGGCTGGCAAATTGTCCTCCACCCCAAACTTTGGCTGGCAAATTATCTTCCCCCCCAAACTTTGGCTGGCAAATTGTCCTCCACCCCAAACTTTGTCTGGCAAATTGTCCTCCCCTCAAACTTTGGCTGGCAAATTGTCCTCCACCCCAAACTTTGGCTGGCAAATTTTCCTCCACCCCAAACTTTGTCTGAAAATTGTCCTCCACCCCAAACTTTGGCTGGCAAATTGTCCTCCACCCCAAACTTTGGCTGGCAAATTGTCCTCCCCCCAAACTTTGGCTGGCAAATTGTCCTCCCCCCCAAACTTTGTCTGGCAAATTGTCCTCCCCTCAAACTTTGGCTGGCAAATTGTCCTCCCCCCCCAAACTTTGGCTGGCAAATTGTCCTCCCCCCCAAACTTTGTCTGGCAAATTGTCCTCCCCCCCAAACTTGTCTGGCAAATTGTCCTCCCCCCAAACTTTGTCTGGCAAATTGTCCTCCCCCCAAACTTTGGCTGGCAAATTGTCCTCCCCCCCCAAACTTTGGCTGGCAAATTGTCCTCCCCCCCAAACTTTGTCTGGCAAATTGTCCTCCCCCCCAAACTTTGTCTGGCAAATTGTCCTCCCCCCCCAAACTTTGTCTGGCAAATTGTTCTCCACCCCAAACTTTGTCTGGCATATTGTCCTCCACCCCAAACTTTGTCTGGCAAATTGTCCTCCCCCCCAAACTTTGTCTGGCAAATTGTCCTCCCCCCCAAACTTTGTCTGGCAAATTGTCCTCCACCCCAAACTTTGTCTGTCAAATTGTCCTCCCCCTCAAACTTTGTCTGGCAAATTGTCCTCCCCCCCCCCAAACTTTGTCTGGCAAATTGTCCTCCCCACTCAGTCAAGCCTGGCAAATTGTCCCCCCCCCCCCCCAAACTTTGTCAGGCAAATTGTCCTCCCCACTCAGTCAAGCCTGGCAAATTGTCCTTCCCCCCAAACTTTGGCTGGCAAATTGTCCTACCCACTCAGTCAAGCCTGGCAAATTGTCCTTCCCCCCAAACTTTGGCTGGCAAATTGTCCTACCCCCATGATCTAGTCTGGCAAATTGTCCTACCCCCATGATCTAGTCTGGCAAATTGTCCTACCCCCATGATCTAGTCTGGCAAATTGTCCTCTCCCCCTAAAAGAGGTGCCTGGCAAATTGTCCGCTGGCAAATTGTCCGTACACCAACCCTTCTTACCGCAATCGTTTGAACCCTTTGCACATCCCTTATCTCACCTAATCTATACGGATCCCAAACTGAACTAGCATATTCCACCATGGGACGCACTAACGAGAAATATGCTCCTGAATTGTTTTCAGAGAAAGTATCAATATTTATTAAACAAACTTGAAGCATTTTTCATTAATATTTTTATCGGGGGATTGGGAGTAAGAAATAATTAAGACGAATGAATATAGATTAATTTTACGGCGCGTCGGTGTCCGCGTCATCTTTCTCAGATGTTTTCAATTGAAATTCAATTCATTTCAAAGGTTTGTACATGTAACAAATATCTGATGAAGAGTTTTATATAATTGCTTTTCAGATTTTTCCCTCTTTTAAAAGCCATGACTCCGAAAGAAGCTCTTTTTCAGTACTGAATTATGTCTTGAATTTAAAGATAAATACCGATCTTATTTCTTAGAATCGACTTTTGTATAATGAACTACAGCTACATGTGTAATGAGCCAGTAACCATGACAACGGCATGACTGGACGAGAGAGATGTTTGCAGAGCGCGTCTGATGGACCGTGCATGGTAACACAGAGATCTGGTTGCGGTGAGTTGGAGCCGGAACAAGACGATCCCGGTGGCTCGGTGGCTGGCGAACACTTCCATCACACTCGCCGGAAACAGTCAGTCAGCAGACCGGGGTTCGATTCCCGCCATGGTCGACCATCCTGACACGAGTTTTTCGTAGTTTTCCTCTGTCATTCAGGTCAATACTGGGATGGTTCCTCAACAACAGGCCACGACCGACTCCTCGGCACTATCCTAAATACCTAATAAAATGACCTTTCATCTCATTATCCCTCCATCTCATATATCATTCACAGACACCAATAGATCGTAGCCATCAGTAGGCCTACAGTGCGTTGCAAAACCAATTATAAATAATTTAATGAAGAAAATTGAAGTTTCTTTTGTTTTCGTTTTTTTATTACCGGTGTTATTTTGTAGGCGGCACACAAATCAGGCAAAGTGGCCTGTCAACCTGAATAGACTGGGATTGGTTTCAAGCACAATCCACATGACAAGTTTTCAGTAGAATTCGGGAAACTTGGAAAATCCTCACGAGGACACCATGGGTGGAATTTTCAATTTTATCCGATTAAAATTACATTTCCACATAATTGAATTTATATTATTTGAATACATGTTTCTACCGAGTTCGAAGAAATTTCTGTTGGTCGTTTTTCTCTGAAAATGAATCATTGTATAAGTTTATGTCAAGTGACGTCATCCATTATGGAAAAAGATAGACAACAATGTCCAACAGTTGGAAATGACCAATCAGAATGTTTGGTAGTCCACAGTTCGCTGTATTGCTATGGTAACAATTGTTTGTCATTTGTCACGTGACAGAAGCCCATTGGGAACTTGATTCAAATATCGAGTTTGAAACTTGCGAACAGAATGGAAATCAGCAGGTTTAGAAGGCTATGAGTTATGAGAATGGAATGAATGAATAAGGAACCCTTTGTATAATATTTAATCTCCAGTATATCCTATATAAATGTCTCGCTCATCTTTCAACGCACACATGCTGCTGCGTTTCCCTATAGTTATGCAATATGCGAGTGCTGAGACATGATTCGACATTTTACAAACTGACAACTATACAACTTTTCTTATCAAGTCCATTGTTGTAAAACAAAACTACAAAACTGCGCAAAGTTCACAAAAAAACTATACTTGCAAGTTTATAGTTATTTAGCTTCGGGTTTCAAATACAATCCCACCAAATAGCTACGGAACAAACAGGTATATAGTTGAGAACGGATTTAACTTTATGGACATATTCCTCTATGTGGAGATAACTGATTCCCACAGCGGTTGGCCGATCATTTCGTGAACAAAAAAATCGTAAATTTAAAATCATGTCTCTCATTTTTTTAAGTTCACTTCAAGACTCAGTTTAGTTCCCACAAATACTTGCACATGATTTACACAGGTTTACCAGAACTACCAAATCAAGAGCAAACCGTTTGCTATTGGCCAGGAGTTGATACACGACGTGATGTAATGCAGCTATTATTCTCCTCCACACAATTGCACTCGAACTGCATTTAACATTTGCACTTTGTGAATGCAGTTTTCACGGTCATTACACCCGGGACACAATACCGGCGCGCGAGCGAGCGAGAGAGGAAGGGAGAGAGTCAGATCACGATGCAGATCAGTGGCGGCTCTCCTCTGTGTACACTTAGAGGCTGGGCATTACCGACAACCGACCGCTGAGGGGGCGTGGTCACACGAAACCCGAATGATGATGAAATACATCGAAGCAATGAAAACAAAAATTCACTCAAAAAAAAAGGAAGAAAACGTAATTTACTTGTCTGACAAAATATCAGCCTGTCCAATAAACCCTCGCAAAAATTCTTAATTTAAATATTGTGAAATTGATATTGGAAATATTGATACAGAAAAGACCTACTGATGATTTCAGAACACTCCCTTAATTCGGGACAGATTTATCGCAGTCCCACATTGCCTGCATCACTGAACATTACGTTGAGTTATTCACATTACTATGTTTCTTCTCTCATTTCCTTCTAGCATTGTAATTAAAGAAGAAGTAATTCGTGACTCCACCAACAGTTACATCATATCGGTAGCTTGATCGATGGTTATATGAGGGAACAAATGAGCAGGCGAGATAATGAAAGTATGCTCAACCGTTAGAAGGATGTCGCTTTTGAACAGTCTTCTGTCAATTTATCCCATCAGTATTAATTGAGAAACTATGATCGTATATATCAAGATGTCGATTTTATGAATCAAAAGGTTTTCTATACATACACTTGCGATCACATGGAATGGACGACCAAGCCTCAATAAAATGCATCCTGAAGATAATATACAGACAATATGAAACAATTGGCAGGCAATGGAAATACACAATTCATGAAAAATCAGCAGTAGGATATGCATGGATAATAATTTAATTTGCATTTTGATTTCATAAACGTCATTCTCTTAGAGCGCCAGTGCACTTCTTCCTCGTCGGTCTCCACCAGCCAGCCGCCACTGGTCACGGCTATTGCTCGAGGAAGACAGATAGCTGGTAGGCCTGCTACGTGCCCAGGCCTCAACGAGCCGCCACTGGCTCGAGGAAGACAGATATTTGGTAGGTCTGCTACGTGCCCAGGCCCCAACGAGCCGCCACTGGCTCGAGGAAGACAGATAGTTGGTAGGCCTGCTACGTGCCCAGGCCCCAACGAGCCGCCACTGGCTCGAGGAAGACAGATAGTTGGTAGGCCTGCTACGTGCCCAGGCCTCGACGAGCCGCCACTGGCTCGAGGAAGACAGATAGTTGGTAGGCCTGCTACGTGCCCAGGCCTCAACGAGCCGCCACTGGCTCGAGGAAGACAGATAGTTGGTAGGCCTGCTACGTGCCCAGGCCCCAACGAGCCGCCACTGGTCACGGCGATCGCTCGAGGAAGACAGATAGCTGGTAGGTCTGCTACGTGCCCAGGCCCCAACGAGCCGCCACTGGTCACGGCTATTGCTCGAGGAAGACAGATAGCTGGTAGGTCTGCTACGTGCCCAGGCCCCAACGAGCCGCCACTGGTCACGGCGATCGCTCGAGGAAGACAGATAGCTGGTAGGTCTGCTACGTGCCCAGGCCCCAACGAGCCGCCACTGGCTCGAGGAAGACAGATAGTTGGTAGGCCTGCTACGTGCCCAGGCCTCAACGAGCCGCCACTGGCTCGAGGAAGACAGATAGTTGGTAGGCCTGCTACGTGCCCAGGCCTCAACGAGCCGCCACTGGCTCGAGGAAGACAGATAGCTGGTAGGTCTGCTACGTGCCCAGGCCCCAACGAGCCGCCACTGGTCACGGCGATCGCTCGAGGAAGACAGATAGCTGGTAGGTCTGCTACGTGCCCAGGCCCCAACGAGCCGCCACTGGTCACGGCTATTGCTCGAGGAAGACAGATAGCTGGTAGGTCTGCTACGTGCCCAGGCCCCAACGAGCCGCCACTGGTCACGGCGATCGCTCGAGGAAGACAGATAGCTGGTAGGTCTGCTACGTGCCCAGGCCCCAACGAGCCGCCACTGGTCACGGCGATCGTTCGAGGAAGACAGATAGTTGGTAGGCCTGCTACGTGCCCAGGCCCCAACGAGCCGCCACTGGCTCGAGGAAGACAGATAGTTGGTAGGCCTGCTACGTGCCCAGGAACGAGCCGCCACTGGCTCGAGGAAGACAGATAGCTGGTAGGCCTGCTACGTGCCCAGGTCCCAACGAGCCGCCACTGGCTCGAGGAAGACAGATAGTTGGTAGGCCTGCTACGTGCCCAGGCCTCAACGAGCCGCCACTGGCTCGAGGAAGACAGATAGCTGGTAGGCCTGCTACGTGCCCAGGCCTCAACGAGCCGCCACTGGCTCGAGGAAGACAGATAGTTGGTAGGCCTGCTACGTTCCCAGGCCTCAACGAGCCGCCACTGGCTCGAGGAAGACAGATAGTTGGTAGGCCTGCTACGTGCCCAGGCCTCAACGAGCCGCCACTGGCTCGAGGAAGACAGATAGTTGGTAGGCCTGCTACGTGCCCAGGCCTCAACGAGCCGCCACTGGCTCGAGGAAGACAGATAGCTGGTAGGTCTGCTACGTGCCCAGGCCCCAACGAGCCGCCACTGGTCACGGCGATCGCTCGAGGAAGACAGATAGCTGGTAGGTCTGCTACGTGCCCAGGCCCCAACGAGCCGCCACTGGTCACGGCTATTGCTCGAGGAAGACAGATAGCTGGTAGGTCTGCTACGTGCCCAGGCCCCAACGAGCCGCCACTGGTCACGGCGATCGCTCGAGGAAGACAGATAGCTGGTAGGTCTGCTACGTGCCCAGGCCCCAACGAGCCGCCACTGGTCACGGCGATCGTTCGAGGAAGACAGATAGTTGGTAGGCCTGCTACGTGCCCAGGCCCCAACGAGCCGCCACTGGCTCGAGGAAGACAGATAGTTGGTAGGCCTGCTACGTGCCCAGGAACGAGCCGCCACTGGCTCGAGGAAGACAGATAGCTGGTAGGCCTGCTACGTGCCCAGGTCCCAACGAGCCGCCACTGGCTCGAGGAAGACAGATAGTTGGTAGGCCTGCTACGTGCCCAGGCCTCAACGAGCCGCCACTGGCTCGAGGAAGACAGATAGCTGGTAGGCCTGCTACGTGCCCAGGCCTCAAGGAGCCGCCACTGGCTCGAGGAAGACAGATAGTTGGTAGGCCTGCTACGTGCCCAGGCCTCAACGAGCCGCCACTGGCTCGAGGAAGACAGATAGTTGGTAGGCCTGCTACGTGCCCAGGCCTCAACGAGCCGCCACTGGCTCGAGGAAGACAGATAGTTGGTAGGCCTGCTACGTGCCCAGGAACGAGCCGCCACTGGCTCGAGGAAGACAGATAGCTGGTAGGCCTGCTACGTGCCCAGGTCCCAACGAGCCACCACTGGCTCGAGGAAGACAGATAGTTGGTAGGTCTGCTACGTGCCCAGGCCCCAACGAGCCGCCACTGGCTCGAGGAAGACAGATAGCTGGTAGGCCTGCTACGTGCCCAGGCCCCAACGAGCCGCCACTGGCTCAAGGAAGACAGATAGTTGGTAGGCCTGCTACGTGCCCAGGCCCCAACGAGCCGCCACTGGCTCGAGGAAGACAGATAGTTGGTAGGCCTGCTACGTGCCCAGGCCTCAACGAGCCGCCACTGGCTTGAGGAAGACAGATAGTTGGTAGGCCTGCTACGTGCCCAGGCCCCAACGAGCCGCCACTGGCTCGAGGAAGACAGATAGCTGGTAGGCCTGCTACGTGCCCAGGCCCCAACGAGCCGCCACTGGCTCGAGGAAGACAGATAGCTGGTAGGCCTGCTACGTGCCCAGGCCCCAACGAGCCGCCACTGGCTCGAGGAAGACAGATAGCTGGTAGGCCTGCTACGTGCCCAGGTCCCAACGAGCCGCCACTGGCTCGAGGAAGACAGATAGTTGGTAGGCCTGCTACGTTCCCAGGCCTCAACGAGCCGCCACTGGCTCGAGGAAGACAGATAGTTGGTAGGCCTGCTACGTGCCCAGGTCCCAACGAGCCGCCACTGGCTCGAGGAAGACAGATAGTTGGTAGGCCTGCTACGTGCCCAGGCCCCAACGAGTCGCCACTGGCTCGAGGAAGACAGATAGTTGGTAGGCCTGCTACGTGCCCAGGCCCCAACGAGCCGCCACTGGCTCGAGGAAGACAGATAGTTGGTAGGCCTGCTACGTGCCCAGGCCCCAACGAGCCGCCACTGGCTCGAGGAAGACAGATAGTTGGTAGGCCTGCTACGTGCCCAGGCCTCAACGAGCCGCCACTGGCTCGAGGAAGACAGATAGCTGGTAGGCCTGCTACGTGCCCAGGCCCCAACGAGCCGCCACTGGCTCGAGGAAGACAGATAGTTGGTAGGCCTGCTACGTGCCCAGGTCCCAACGAGCCGCCACTGGCTCGAGGAAGACAGATAGCTGGTAGGCCTGCTACGTGCCCAGGCCCCAACGAGCCGCCACTGGCTCGAGGAAGACAGATAGCTGGTAGGCCTGCTACGTGCCCAGGCCCCAACGAGCCGCCACTGGCTCGAGGAAGACAGATAGTTGGTAGGCCTGCTACGTGCCCAGGTCCCAACGAGCCGCCACTGGCTCGAGGAAGACAGATAGTTGGTAGGCCTGCTACGTGCCCAGGTCCCAACGAGCCGCCACTGGCTCGAGGAAGACAGATAGTTGGTAGGCCTGCTACGTGCCCAGGTCCCAACGAGTCGCCACTGGCTCGAGGAAGACAGATAGTTGGTAGGCCTGCTACGTGCCCAGGTCCCAACGAGCCGCCACTGGCTCGAGGAAGACAGATAGTTGGTAGGCCTGCTACGTGCCCAGGTCCCAACGAGCCGCCACTGGCTCGAGGAAGACAGATAGTTGGTAGGCCTGCTACGTGCCCAGGCCTCAACGAGCCGCCACTGGCTCGAGGAAGACAGATAGTTGGTAGGCCTGCTACGTGCCCAGGTCCCAACGAGCCGCCACTGGCTCGAGGAAGACAGATAGCTGGTAGGCCTTCTACGTGCCCAGGCCTCAACGAGCCGCCACTGGCTCGAGGAAGACAGATAGTTGGTAGGCCTGCTACGTGCCCAGGTCCCAACGAGCCGCCACTGGCTCGAGGAAGACAGATAGTTGGTAGGCCTGCTACGTGCCCAGGTCCCAACGAGCCGCCACTGGCTCGAGGAAGACAGATAGTTGGTAGGCCTGCTACGTGCCCAGGCCCACAATGCAGCCACAACAAGAATCTCGGAGGTAATAAAAGTGAAACACTGGGATGGTCAGGGGGGGAGCGGTTTCCCGCCTTGCATGCGCAGGGGTCAAACACCGTCCCGCGTTGCATGAGTAGCCCAAGTCACGTGCGTGGACACAGAACGCCACTGATTCGTGACGAGATGCCAACTTGATGCAATTCATAAATTAGGAAAAAGTAGACTACACAAAATATTTGTATTATGGATATCCAGTTGAAACTTCCGAAATAAAATACAACGTGAAAAAAGATGTGCTTCAAACCAATTCAAATCATGAGACATTTTAAATGAATTCTGAAAGAAAAATTGAATTTAAAATGAGAATTCACAAACAAAGTTTCAATAATAGGATTAATGAGGATTCACGACGAGACGAAAAAACTCGACGTTGATAAATAATTGAAGGAAAGTAAATTACTGGCAGCCCCTATACCCACGGCCCTATACCCACGGCCCTATACCCACGGCCCTACCCACGGCCCTATACCAAATATTGAAAATCATCAAGGTCAAAATAGCAATTGACAAGTCGCCAAAAGGGTTTAAAACGGGATTAATTTTTGACTGTAAAGGTTGAAAATGTTCCATAATCAAAAGTCGATTCATTGATAAAAAGTGTATACAAAAAGCATATATATGGAAATCCTGGAGATATAACTTGAAATTCAAGATATCATCTTGTAAAGGAGTGATTTGTGACTATATAGAGAGAGGGAGTAAGACTCTATAATTCCTTCAAGTTCAATTAAATATACCTATCCAGAGTGCAATACGCACGACGGGAATCGAACCCCGACCAGATCAGTCCGACTTCATACATTCCAAAGCAGTTGACTCTTGTATACATCTCAAGATCGTGTTCTTTGGTGACACCTCTTCTAAAACACCAAATCCAGTTCAGGTTGTTTTCAAGAAACTACCAAATCTCAACAAGTTTTGTTGTCATTACTGTATTTATATACCTGTTGACTCCCAGCTAGCCGGGGTCAACGGTCTTCACTTGTTCCACTGTGTGCTAATGTTGCTGGATGTATTACTTGCTCGTTGCTGTTGTTGTTGTCGTTGTCAGCCGTCATGGCTAATGAAGCACCGTGTAGAACGACAACTGATTATACGGTTGACAGGTTCATGGACATTGATACTTGCCGATGATGGACGAGGGTGATTGGACGAGGATGATTGGACGAGGATGATAACGGACGAGGATGATTGCAGGAGGATGATTGGACGAGGATGATTGCAGGAGGATGATTGGCGACTGCAATGACGAGAGACGGTGAAGAAAGAAGACTGTTTCAATAAACATACATACATATACCAGATCGTCGTGAAGTTTAACTAACCACAAGTTCACGTAGAGTTGTAGACAACTGAGCATAATGATTACTGGCCAGATCCAACATGAGGGCCAATTCACCACTATGAACTCCACTTCTACTCACACCTCGCCAGCCACTCTGCCGTGTGAACGCAATTACGTACCACCCCTCACCCCTTCCTTCCACTCCTCTCACCCTCTCACCCCCTCCTTCCGACCTCCTTCTATCATCCCCTATTCCTCTACCCCTCCCACTCTCCGCTCAACCACCGTCCGACCCCCGCCCTGCTACGAAAGAATGCTGTAGAACCAGCGTGACGGACACACAGAAGGACGGACAGAAAGACAGAACTGGAAGACTCTATATACTAATTGATAATCCATATTCATTTTAAAATAATTGTATTTACATATTGAAATCTGAATCTCTGAGAAAAATATAAATGAAATACTCAGTGATTGTCAATTCTTATAAAACAAGAGATGTCAGTTTCAAGTTGCTCTTCAATGTTCCCCTAACACCTATTGGCAGTAGGCCTATAGCTCTGCAGAAGATGAACACGAACTTCAGGGAGATGTATAGACATTTTGTTTCTCATTTCCAATAACCTTTATCAACAATTAGTTAGATAATACATTGACATTTTAAGTATATTTTTAAGTATATAAGTATAAGTTTATGAGTAAATAAGTATAATACATTGCATAATTAATAACTAGGTCGAAACATGTCGACTTGGGGTTGCATGCGGGTCAAAGTATGTTTATGGATATTTATGTGTATTTATGTGTATTCGTGTACATGAAATATATATTATATTCTAGTTAGGCCCGGTTTTACCAATCTTAGTGAGGGTGCTAATCTACTAACTATTAATTAAAGGTACGAAAATAACATATGTACCCAATGGTGATACCAAGTTAATCCACTAACTATTGCTTAATCCAGTTTCGTAAAACCGGGCCTAAGTAAGAGTAATTAACCATTCTATTCATTTTTCTCCTCATTTCATTCCATATCTACTGGTATATGAAACTGTAAGACATCATGAGTAGACTCTTCCCTGACTTGTATTGTGTTTACGAGACACTGCATGTACTGATGATTCCATATCTACTGGTATATGAAACTGTAAGACATCATGAGTAGACTCTTCCCTGACTTGTATTGTGTTTACGAGACACTGCATGTACTGCTGATTCCATATCTACTGGTATATGAAACTGTAAGACATCATGAGTAGACTCTTCCCTGACTTGTATTGTGTTTACGAGACACTGCATGTACTGATGATTCCATATCTACTGGTATATGAAACTGTGAGACATCATGAGTAGACTCTTCCCTGACTTGTATTGTGTTTACGAGACACTGCATGTACTGATGATTCCATATCTACTGGTATATGAAACTGTAAGACATCATGAGTAGACTCTTCCCTGACTTGTATTGTGTTTACGAGACACTGCATGTACTGATGATTCCATATCTACTGGTATATGAAACTGTAAGACATCATGAGTAGACTCTTCCCTGACTTGTATTGTGTTTACGAGACACTGCATGTACTGATGATTCCATATCTACTGGTATATGAAACTGTGAGACATCATGAGTAGACTCTTCCCTGACTTGTATTGTGTTTACGAGACACTGCATGTACTGATGATTCCATATCTACTGGTATATGAAACTGTAAGACATCATGAGTAGACTCTTCCCTGACTTGTATTGTGTTTACGAGACACTGCATGTACTGCTGATTCCATATCTACTGGTATATGAAACTGTAAGACATCATGAGTAGACTCTTCCCTGACTTGTATTGTGTTTACGAGACACTGCATGTACTGATGATTCCATATCTACTGGTATATGAAACTGTAAGACATCATGAGTAGACTCTTCCCTGACTTGTATTGTGTTTACGAGACACTGCATGTACTGATGATTCCATATCTACTGGTATATGAAACTGTAAGACATCATGAGTAGACTCTTCCCTGACTTGTATTGTGTTTACGAGACACTGCATGTACTGATGATTCCATATCTACTGGTATATGAAACTGTAAGACATCATGAGTAGACTCTTCCCTGACTTGTATTGTGTTTACGAGACACTGCATGTACTGATGATTCCATATCTACTGGTATATGAAACTGTAAGACATCATGAGTAGACTCTTCCCTGACTTGTATTGTGTTTACGAGACACTGCATGTACTGATGATTCCATATCTACTGGTATATGAAACTGTAAGACATCATGAGTAGACTCTTCCCTGACTTGTATTGTGTTTACGAGACACTGCATGTACTGCTGATTCCATATCTACTGGTATATGAAACTGTAAGACATCATGAGTAGACTCTTCCCTAACTTGTATTGTGTTTACGAGACACTGCATGTACTGCTGATTCCATATCTACTGGTATATGAAACTGTGAGACATCATGAGTAGACCCTAACTTGTATTGTGTTTACGAGACACTGCATGTACTGATGATTCCATATCTACTGGTATATGAAACTGTAAGACATCATGAGTAGACTCTTCCCTGACTTGTATTGTGTTTACGAGACACTGCATGTACTGATGATTCCATATCTACTGGTATATGAAACTGTAAGACATCAAGAGTAGACTCTTCCCTGACTTGTATTGTGTTTACGAGACACTGCATGTACTGATGATTCCATATCTACTGGTATATGAAACTGTAAGACATCATGAGTAGACTCTTCCCTGACTTGTATTGTGTTTACGAGACACTGCATGTACTGATGATTCCATATCTACTGGTATATGAAACTGTAAGACATCATGAGTAGACTCTTCCCTGACTTGTATTGTGTTTACGAGACACTGCATGTACTGATGATTCCATATCTACTGGTATATGAAACTGTAAGACATCATGAGTAGACTCTTCCCTGACTTGTATTGTGTTTACGAGACACTGCATGTACTGATGATTCCATATCTACTGGTATATGAAACTGTGAGACATCATGAGTAGACTCTTCCCTGACTTGTATTGTGTTTACGAGACACTGCATGTACTGATGATTCCATATCTACTGGTATATGAAACTGTAAGACATCATGAGTAGACTCTTCCCTGACTTGTATTGTGTTTACGAGACACTGCATGTACTGATGATTCCATATCTACTGGTATATGAAACTGTAAGACATCATGAGTAGACTCTTCCCTGACTTGTATTGTGTTTACGAGACACTGCATGTACTGATGATTCCATATCTACTGGTATATGAAACTGTGAGACATCATGAGTAGACTCTTCCCTGACTTGTATTGTGTTTACGAGACACTGCATGTACTGATGATTCCATATCTACTGGTATATGAAACTGTAAGACATCATGAGTAGACTCTTCCCTGACTTGTATTGTGTTTACGAGACACTGCATGTACTGCTGATTCCATATCTACTGGTATATGAAACTGTAAGACATCATGAGTAGACTCTTCCCTGACTTGTATTGTGTTTACGAGACACTGCATGTACTGATGATTCCATATCTACTGGTATATGAAACTGTAAGACATCATGAGTAGACTCTTCCCTGACTTGTATTGTGTTTACGAGACACTGCATGTACTGATGATTCCATATCTACTGGTATATGAAACTGTAAGACATCATGAGTAGACTCTTCCCTGACTTGTATTGTGTTTACGAGACACTGCATGTACTGATGATTCCATATCTACTGGTATATGAAACTGTAAGACATCATGAGTAGACTCTTCCCTGACTTGTATTGTGTTTACGAGACACTGCATGTACTGATGATTCCATATCTACTGGTATATGAAACTGTAAGACATCATGAGTAGACTCTTCCCTGACTTGTATTGTGTTTACGAGACACTGCATGTACTGATGATTCCATATCTACTGGTATATGAAACTGTAAGACATCATGAGTAGACTCTTCCCTGACTTGTATTGTGTTTACGAGACACTGCATGTACTGATGATTCCATATCTACTGGTATATGAAACTGTAAGACATCATGAGTAGACTCTTCCCTAACTTGTATTGTGTTTACGAGACACTGCATGTACTGCTGATTCCATATCTACTGGTATATGAAACTGTGAGACATCATGAGTAGACCCTAACTTGTATTGTGTTTACGAGACACTGCATGTACTGATGATTCCATATCTACTGGTATATGAAACTGTAAGACATCATGAGTAGACTCTTCCCTGACTTGTATTGTGTTTACGAGACACTGCATGTACTGATGATTCCATATCTACTGGTATATGAAACTGTAAGACATCAAGAGTAGACTCTTCCCTGACTTGTATTGTGTTTACGAGACACTGCATGTACTGATGATTCCATATCTACTGGTATATGAAACTGTAAGACATCATGAGTAGACTCTTCCCTGACTTGTATTGTGTTTACGAGACACTGCATGTACTGATGATTCCATATCTACTGGTATATGAAACTGTAAGACATCATGAGTAGACTCTTCCCTGACTTGTATTGTGTTTACGAGACACTGCATGTACTGATGATTCCATATCTACTGGTATATGAAACTGTGAGACATCATGAGTAGACTCTTCCCTGACTTGTATTGTGTTTACGAGACACTGCATGTACTGATGATTCCATATCTACTGGTATATGAAACTGTAAGACATCATGAGTAGACTCTTCCCTAACTTGTATTGTGTTTACGAGACACTGCATGTACTGATGATTCCATATCTACTGGTATATGAAACTGTAAGACATCATGAGTAGACTCTTCCCTGACTTGTATTGTGTTTACGAGACACTGCATGTACTGCTGATTCCATATCTACTGGTATATGAAACTGTGAGACATCATGAGTAGACCCTAACTTGTATTGTGTTTACGAGACACTGCATGTACTGATGATTCCATATCTACTGGTATATGAAACTGTAAGACATCATGAGTAGACTCTTCCCTGACTTGTATTGTGTTTACGAGACACTGCATGTACTGATGATTCCATATCTACTGGTATATGAAACTGTAAGACATCAAGAGTAGACTCTTCCCTGACTTGTATTGTGTTTACGAGACACTGCATGTACTGATGATTCCATATCTACTGGTATATGAAACTGTAAGACATCATGAGTAGACTCTTCCCTGACTTGTATTGTGTTTACGAGACACTGCATGTACTGATGATTCCATATCTACTGGTATATGAAACTGTAAGACATCATGAGTAGACTCTTCCCTGACTTGTATTGTGTTTACGAGACACTGCATGTACTGATGATTCCATATCTACTGGTATATGAAACTGTAAGACATCATGAGTAGACTCTTCCCTGACTTGTATTGTGTTTACGAGACACTGCATGTACTGCTGATTCCATATCTACTGGTATATGAAACTGTAAGACATCATGAGTAGACTCTTCCCTAACTTGTATTGTGTTTACGAGACACTGCATGTACTGCTGATTCCATATCTACTGGTATATGAAACTGTGAGACATCATGAGTAGACCCTAACTTGTATTGTGTTTACGAGACACTGCATGTACTGATGATTCCATATCTACTGGTATATGAAACTGTAAGACATCATGAGTAGACTCTTCCCTGACTTGTATTGTGTTTACGAGACACTGCATGTACTGATGATTCCATATCTACTGGTATATGAAACTGTAAGACATCAAGAGTAGACTCTTCCCTGACTTGTATTGTGTTTACGAGACACTGCATGTACTGATGATTCCATATCTACTGGTATATGAAACTGTAAGACATCATGAGTAGACTCTTCCCTGACTTGTATTGTGTTTACGAGACACTGCATGTACTGATGATTCCATATCTACTGGTATATGAAACTGTAAGACATCATGAGTAGACTCTTCCCTGACTTGTATTGTGTTTACGAGACACTGCATGTACTGATGATTCCATATCTACTGGTATATGAAACTGTAAGACATCATGAGTAGACTCTTCCCTGACTTGTATTGTGTTTACGAGACACTGCATGTACTGATGATTCCATATCTACTGGTATATGAAACTGTGAGACATCATGAGTAGACTCTTCCCTGACTTGTATTGTGTTTACGAGACACTGCATGTACTGATGATTCCATATCTACTGGTATATGAAACTGTAAGACATCATGAGTAGACTCTTCCCTGACTTGTATTGTGTTTACGAGACACTGCATGTACTGATGATTCCATATCTACTGGTATATGAAACTGTAAGACATCATGAGTAGACTCTTCCCTGACTTGTATTGTGTTTACGAGACACTGCATGTACTGATGATTCCATATCTACTGGTATATGAAACTGTGAGACATCATGAGTAGACTCTTCCCTGACTTGTATTGTGTTTACGAGACACTGCATGTACTGATGATTCCATATCTACTGGTATATGAAACTGTAAGACATCATGAGTAGACTCTTCCCTGACTTGTATTGTGTTTACGAGACACTGCATGTACTGCTGATTCCATATCTACTGGTATATGAAACTGTAAGACATCATGAGTAGACTCTTCCCTGACTTGTATTGTGTTTACGAGACACTGCATGTACTGATGATTCCATATCTACTGGTATATGAAACTGTAAGACATCATGAGTAGACTCTTCCCTGACTTGTATTGTGTTTACGAGACACTGCATGTACTGATGATTCCATATCTACTGGTATATGAAACTGTAAGACATCATGAGTAGACTCTTCCCTGACTTGTATTGTGTTTACGAGACACTGCATGTACTGATGATTCCATATCTACTGGTATATGAAACTGTAAGGCATCATGAGTAGACTCTTCCCTGACTTGTATTGTGTTTACGAGACACTGCATGTACTGCTGATTCCATATCTACTGGTATATGAAACTGTAAGACATCATGAGTAGACTCTTCCCTAACTTGTATTGTGTTTACGAGACACTGCATGTACTGCTGATTCCATATCTACTGGTATATGAAACTGTAAGACATCATGAGTAGACTCTTCCCTGACTTGTATTGTGTTTACGAGACACTGCATGTACTGATGATTCCATATCTACTGGTATATGAAACTGTAAGACATCATGAGTAGACTCTTCCCTGACTTGTATTGTGTTTACGAGACACTGCATGTACTGATGATTCCATATCTACTGGTATATGAAACTGTAAGACATCATGAGTAGACCCTGACTTGTATTGTGTTTACGAGACACTGCATGTACTGATGATTCCATATCTACTGGTATATGAAACTGTAAGACATCATGAGTAGACTCTTCCCTGACTTGTATTGTGTTTACGAGACACTGCATGTACTGATGATTCCATATCTACTGGTATATGAAACTGTAAGACATCATGAGTAGACCCTGACTTGTATTGTGTTTACGAGACACTGCATGTACTGATGATTCCATATCTACTGGTATATGAAACTGTAAGACATCATGAGTAGACTCTTCCCTGACTTGTATTGTGTTTACGAGACACTGCATGTACTGATGATTCCATATCTACTGGTATATGAAACTGTAAGACATCATGAGTAGACTCTTCCCTGACTTGTATTGTGTTTACGAGACACTGCATGTACTGATGATTCCATATCTACTGGTATATGAAACTGTAAGACATCATGAGTAGACTCTTCCCTGACTTGTATTGTGTTTACGAGACACTGCATGTACTGATGATTCCATATCTACTGGTATATGAAACTGTAAGACATCATGAGTAGACTCTTCCCTGACTTGTATTGTGTTTACGAGACACTGCATGTACTGATGATTCCATATCTACTGGTATATGAAACTGTAAGACATCATGAGTAGACTCTTCCCTAACTTGTATTGTGTTTACGAGACACTGCATGTACTGCTGATTCCATATCTACTGGTATATGAAACTGTGAGACATCATGAGTAGACCCTAACTTGTATTGTGTTTACGAGACACTGCATGTACTGATGATTCCATATCTACTGGTATATGAAACTGTAAGACATCATGAGTAGACTCTTCCCTGACTTGTATTGTGTTTACGAGACACTGCATGTACTGATGATTCCATATCTACTGGTATATGAAACTGTAAGACATCAAGAGTAGACTCTTCCCTGACTTGTATTGTGTTTACGAGACACTGCATGTACTGATGATTCCATATCTACTGGTATATGAAACTGTGAGACATCATGAGTAGACTCTTCCCTGACTTGTATTGTGTTTACGAGACACTGCATGTACTGATGATTCCATATCTACTGGTATATGAAACTGTAAGACATCATGAGTAGACTCTTCCCTGACTTGTATTGTGTTTACGAGACACTGCATGTACTGATGATTCCATATCTACTGGTATATGAAACTGTAAGACATCATGAGTAGACTCTTCCCTGACTTGTATTGTGTTTACGAGACACTGCATGTACTGATGATTCCATATCTACTGGTATATGAAACTGTAAGGCATCATGAGTAGACTCTTCCCTGACTTGTATTGTGTTTACGAGACACTGCATGTACTGATGATTCCATATCTACTGGTATATGAAACTGTAAGACATCATGAGTAGACTCTTCCCTGACTTGTATTGTGTTTACGAGACACTGCATGTACTGATGATTCCATATCTACTGGTATATGAAACTGTAAGGCATCATGAGTAGACTCTTCCCTGACTTGTATTGTGTTTACGAGACACTGCATGTACTGCTGATTCCATATCTACTGGTATATGAAACTGTAAGACATCATGAGTAGACTCTTCCCTGACTTGTATTGTGTTTACGAGACACTGCATGTACTGATGATTCCATATCTACTGGTATATGAAACTGTGAGACATCATGAGTAGACTCTTCCCTGACTTGTATTGTGTTTACGAGACACTGCATGTACTGATGATTCCATATCTACTGGTATATGAAACTGTAAGACATCATGAGTAGACTCTTCCCTGACTTGTATTGTGTTTACGAGACACTGCATGTACTGATGATTCCATATCTACTGGTATATGAAACTGTGAGACATCATGAGTAGACTCTTCCCTGACTTGTATTGTGTTTACGAGACACTGCATGTACTGCTGATTCCATATCTACTGGTATATGAAACTGTAAGACATCATGAGTAGACTCTTCCCTAACTTGTATTGTGTTTACGAGACACTGCATGTACTGCTGATTCCATATCTACTGGTATATGAAACTGTAAGACATCATGAGTAGACTCTTCCCTGACTTGTATTGTGTTCACGAGACACTGCATGTACTGATGATTCCATATCTACTGGTATATGAAACTGTAAGACATCATGAGTAGACTCTTCCCTGACTTGTATTGTGTTTAAGAGACACTGCATGTACTGATGATTACATATCTACTGGTATATGAAACTGTAAGACATCATGAATAGACTCTTCCCTGACTTGTATTGTGTTTACGAGGCACTGCATGTACTGATGATTCCATATCTACTGGTATATGAAACTGTAAGACATCATGAGTAGACTCTTCCCTGACTTGTATTGTGTTTACGAGACACTGCATGTACTGCTGATTCCATATCTACTGGTATATGAAACTGTAAGACATCATGAGTAGACTCTTCCCTGACTTGTATTGTGTTTACGAGACACTGCATGTACTGATGATTCCATATCTACTGGTATATGAAACTGTAAGACATCATGAGTAGACTCTTCCCTGACTTGTATTGTGTTTACGAGGCACTGCATGTACTGATGATTCCATATCTACTGGTATATGAAACTGTAAGACATCATGAGTAGACTCTTCCCTAACTTGTATTGTGTTTACGAGACACTGCATGTACTGATGATTCCATATCTACTGGTATATGAAACTGTAAGACATCATGAGTAGACTCTTCCCTGACTTGTATTGTGTTTACGAGACACTGCATGTACTGCTGATGAACGATGTACGAGATGGAAGATTGGGTTGTTGGTGTCGGTCGTGGCCTGGTTTAGCGGGAATCGAACCCCGGCGCCCTGCGCGCGCAACGAGCACAGACCACATGTGGCTGTTGGCAAAGACTTGAGCGTGCCGGTATCAGGTGCTAAACTATTTACACTCGGAACAATTCGCTGCTAAAACCACTTGGCTAAGATTAGAACAAACGAGCCGTAAATAAGCGCATAGCAGCCGCTAGGGAAATCCTTGCTACAATCCACACAGATTGGAATGCTAATTTAACAGGATATTGTAACGATCACATAGGAAAACGCACACCTGTACGTGCTACACTGGTTGAGTGTACGAGATTTTACATTTTTATTTTTCGAATCCAGAACGCGGTGTAGTCAATCGGGGGAAAGAATGGAGTCAGTGAAAGAAGAGAGATGAAGGGAGAATGGAGTCAGTGAAAGAAGCGAGATGAAGGGAGAATGGAGAACGGTGAAAGAAGCGAGATGAAGGGAGAATGGAGTCAGTGAAAGAAGCGAGATGAAGGGAGAATGGAGTCAGTGAAAGAAGAGAGAGGAAGGGAGAATGGAGAACTGTGAAAGAAGAGAGATGAAGGGAGAATGGAGTCAGTGAAAGAAGCGAGATGAAGGGAGAATGGAGTCAGTGAAAGAAGCGAGATGAAGGGAGAATGGAGTCAGTGAAAGAAGCGAGATGAAGGGAGAATGGAGTCAGTGAAAGAAGAGAGAGGAAGGGAGAATGGAGAACGGTGAAAGAAGAGAGATGAAGGGAGAATGGAGTCAGTGAAAGAAGAGAGATGAAGGGAGAATGGAGTCAATGAAAGAAGCGAGATGAAGGGAGAATGGAGTCAGTGAAAGAAGAGAGATGAAGGGAGAATGGAGTCAGTGAAAGAAGAGAGATGAAGGGAGAATGGAGTCAGTGAAAGAAGAGAGAGGAAGGGAGAATGGAGAACGGTGAAAGAAGCGAGATGAAGGGAGAATGGAGTCAACGAAAGAAGAGAGATGAAGGGAGAATGGAGTCAGTGAAAGAAGCGAGATGAAGGGAGAATGGAGTCAGTGAAAGAAGAGAGAGGAAGAGAGAATGGAGAACGGTGAAAGAAGCGAGATGAAGGGAGAATGGAGTCAATGAAAGAAGAGAGATGAAGGGAGAATGGAGTCAATGAAAGAAGAGAGATGAAGGGAGAATGGAGTCAGTGAAAGAAGCGAGATGAAGGGAGAATGGAGTCAGTGAAAGAAGAGAGAGGAAGGGAGAATGGAGAACGGTGAAAGAAGCGAGATGAAGGGAGAATGGAGTCAATGAAAGAAGAGAGATGAAGGGAGAATGGAGTCAATGAAAGAAGAGAGATGAAGGGAGAATTGAGTCAATGAAAGAAGAGAGATGAAGGGAGAATGGAGTCAAGTGAAAGAAGAGAGATGAAGGGAGAATGGAGTCAATGAAAGAAGAGAGATGAAGGGAGAATGGAGTCAATGAAAGAAGAGAGATGAAGGGAGAATGGAGTCAGTGAAAGGAGCGAGATGAAGGGAGAATGGAGTCAGTGAAAGAAGAGAGAGGAAGGGAGAATGGAGAACGGTGAAAGAAGCGAGATGAAGGGAGAATGGAGTCAATGAAAGAAGAGAGATGAAGGGAGAATGGAGTCAATGAAAGAAGAGAGATGAGGGGAGAATGGAGTCAATGAAAGAAGAGAGATGAAGGGAGAATGGAGTCAATGAAAGAAGAGAGATGAAGGGAGAATGGAGTCAATGAAAGAAGAGAGATGAAGGGAGAATGGAGTCGAGTGAAAGAAGCGAGATGAAGGGAGAATGGAGTCAAGTGAAAGAAGCGTGATAAAGGTAGAATGGAGAATGGTGGAGGGAACTCGTAGGAAGAGATGAAGGGAGAATGGAGTCAAGTGAAAGAAGCGAGATAAAGGTAGAATGGAGAATGGTGGAGGGAACTCGTAGGAAGAGATGAAGGGAGAATGGAGTCAAGTGAAAGAAGCGAGATGAAGGGAGAATGGAGTCAATGAAAGAAGAGAGATGAAGGGAGAATGGAGTCAAGTGAAAGAAGCGAGATGAAGGGAGAATGGAGAATGGTGGAGGGAACTCGTAGGAAGAGATGAAGGGAGAATAGAAGGACTCAAAAGAGTTGTCAGAATCTGTAAGTTGAGACGTCTGTCCTGGATGATTCGGTTATCTGAGATTGATATAATAGAAAATGCTGAATTCATTTCAAATTGCGTGAACCGTGTAGACATGGTCGTGTGACATGGGCTCCGGGGTACTTTTCAATGGAATGTGGTTAGGGTTCAGGCAGGGTTGGACACTCAAACACATGTCACACAACCGAGTCGACTTTAATCCAGTATACGCTCTTCAGGCGGCCCCAATTTGCCACGACGTGCACAGCATTGAGGCCCCTGTGCAGTCTCCAGTAGCATCCTTGTCACTCCACCACACACAGGCACAGGGGCCCCCGCATGAACAGCATATACTGGAATAATGTCGCTGAAACGCTCAATGTTGTGATGGGATCAGAGGTTATTTTATTAGATGTTTTTAGATACTGGGAAGGAGTCGGGCGTGGCCTGTTGATGAGGAACCATCTCAGTATTGACCTGAAGGACAGAGGGAAACCCCTGTCAGGATGGTCGACCATGGCGGGAATTGAATGGGGTAATGACGGTTCAGTGTACTAACCACTCGCCACACATTCAGTGATACATTGTTGTCCACTGATGACAACAATGCGTAACATCAAGTTCAACACGTCTTAATCAATGGTACAACAGGTGTGAAGCCCAACACCTAATATGGTCTCCTCCACAAACCGCCAAGTCACGGTAGCAACAATATCACGGCGAGAGGTAGCTAGACACGTTCTCACATGTGGTGACACGTGGTGCAGGCTCGAGACGGGCGATCGGCTTGAGTGATGATAGTAGGCTTCATCTCCCGCTGATCTGTTGTTGTGATGGGTTACTATGGCAACCATTGAGGCAGGTCAGGAGCTGGTTAGTGGTTAGCTGTGATTAGTGGAGTAAGGCAACGAAAGTAGGCCTACAGGAGGAAGAGTCGATTTAGTGGAATATCAGTCTTTCAGTTGTAACTTGCCAACTGTATCATTAGATGAGCGTAGCGAAGATTCCATTTTACATGCCGAAAAAAATGGGCTCCGTTTTTATGTTTTTTTTCTGTAATTTTTTTAATTTTGTACGCGGCATACAGGTCAGGAAAAAATACCTATCAACTTGAAACTTTTTCTACCTATTTTCGTAATACCAGAATAGGTTGGGATTGTTTTTCAGAAAAATCGGTCGGAAGGTTTTTCCGGAAAAAAATCGGAAAATTTGAGAACTCCTCATAAGATTAACATGGATGAAAAATATTTGAAAAACAAGAATCCTTAATTTCAAAAGCTCTCAAATTTTCACCGAATATGAACAATACTATATGCATCTTTTCAGAGATTTTTGCAACAATCGAATGAGAAATAACAAAGAAAACGCAATAAAAGTGTACATTTTATTGAATATTCGGATCAATTGGTTTTGCAAAGTGTTTATGCGACAGGTTGCAGCACTATGAATATCAACAAGTTGCAGAGGAGTTTTTGAGCGTTTGAAGTAATCCAAGGTCCGTAAATGTGGATTGAGTCGACAGAATATTTTTCATTCCAGATTTCCATTCTTCTAAGCTGATCTCACAACGCGCATCCCGCGTTTTCCTGGTGTATCAAAATGCTAATCCGCGGGACACAAATATTTTAATGCTAATTTGACCATTTTTGTGGGTTGTTGTTGAAATTTCTTTCATTGATTCCCAATATGAATACATACATGTTAGCCTGATACAGGCTTGTCTGTGGTTATGCATGTAAACAAAATACAGAGTTGAATAGAAATGAACAGTTAATCTGACAATGGAGTGTAAGATGATGAATGACGCATTTCAAGATATCAGAGTTGAAAGAATGAAAGTCGAAAGATAATTTGACGGACAAATGAATCAATATCAATTTCTGGAATTGAGATGATTTCTAGTTTTCTCTAAAATTAGGGAAATAAATGTCGTCATTATTCGTTGAAATGTATTCCCAGGGTTTATAATCTCAATAATAAGTGGCGTACCGAGACGCGTGGCCGAGTGGTAACACATGCACCGTCATTCGGGAGACCGGTGCTATGGTCGACCATTCTGACAGGGTTTCCTTCTGTCGTTCAGGTCAATACTGGGATGGTTCCTTAACAACAGGCCACGACCGACTCCTTCCCACCATCCAAAACACCTAATAAAATAACCTTCCACCTCATCATCCCATCATCTCATTCATCATCCACCGACGCCAATAGATCGTAGCCATCAGTCGAGTGCGTCGTTAAACCCGATATGAATATACAGTTCAACAACAAGGGTAGGCCCACTATTCACAGACCACATCCAGTGTTTATCACTTTGTGAAGTAATTGGGAATAATCAAGGTATTTAGAAACAAATGAAAGTTACAGTAATGGGAGTTGTTAGTTTGGGGGAGGATGAGACCTTCGCTCAGATTTCAATATTCGACCTTGACAAGTTTTCTTCGCAAGTACCCACTTTTATCCGGATCCAGATCTCCCTTCAATAACTGATCTTTATAGACTGAAATAAATACGGAGATCGCAATCTCAGAGAAAAGAAGGCTGTAAAAAGTTGATAGATTATTTCAAGACAATGTTTTTATACCAGATCGAGCTGGACTACGTATTACATTAGAAGGGAAAGCACTAATTTAAAATTAATCACTTAAATTTTGGAACAAAAACCTCGCCGAGGGGTGAATCAAATATTACATTGGATGTGTAACTGATATGTAAATTCCCCTAAAACACATCTCTCGCTTCTGATTGGTCGACCTGAATGCTCCATGACATCACCCAATCTCGTCACCGAGGCCTGTCCGGGTGTCCCGACCGTCTCCCCCATGTGTCAGCCGCAACGGTCGGGTGTGTCGATCCTTCAACACTAGAACAGGATTGCGTCCCTCGGGCGTAATTGCATTTCATTTATCTAGTCATGCAGTTTCGTCGTCCGAGTTGCCTTATTCTGTAACTGTACACGAAATGGCCATCCCACACACACACAGAAGCGTCCCGGCCCTGCCCACGTACATAACAGACTGAGAATGACGAGATTTATATCGTTATATATATTTGTATATCTTTAAAAGAATCTATCTTCAGTCTATAGCCGCATTTATTTCGATTCAGAGTTAGTTGTAGAATCAAATCCAGGAATGAAATCGCGTTTTATTTTCAATAAAAATAAACCTATTGGGTAATTATGCAGTATAACAGCGCATGCAGAATGTTTTCCCCTCACTGGTAGCAAGCACTTGACTATGCAGACTACACAGTACTGGTACTGGAAGATGCGGTCGTACTTGTTACGGAAGTTATGGACGATCTAGATGATTGTGGTAATTGACGTTTAATCACTGCTGTTATTTGCCATTTTGGGGGGTGTGACTCGACAGTGTTGCCCCGTGTACGAAGTGGGAGGGAGTGTTGTCAAGGGTATGACGGTGGAGGAGGGGGTTAGGGGTTGGGTTGGTGTAGGCTACTAACCTCGCGGGCAGGCGAAAGGGAGTTTGTATACCCCTCGAAAAATAGGCCCGTGTGTTCGTGTGCTTCTACGCGAAGTGGCTATTCACCGAACCGGAAGTACTTTTGCTGTCTGTGTATATATGGCAACGTCGCGCAACTCACGTCTGAGCGCCTGCGCGTCTGCATGTACGAGTACCGCGAAAAGTTTCAAAAGATTTAAATTGCCCTGCCCAACAGCAATAACCTAATTTCCATTTCACCACACCTTTTGAACCTTTTTAAATGATTACGTTAGATTTGAGAATCAACATTTCACTAATAATTTGAAAAAAAAAATAATAAGTGAAAAATCAACATTTTACTCATAATTTAAAAAAAAATTATTCAAGATAGTTTCAAGTAGCCTACCATTATTTCAGAAATAATAAGTGAAATGACCGTATATTTGAGAATCAACATTTTTACCCTTAATTTAAAAAACATTCTTCAACATAGTTTTGAGTAGCCTAACATTATATCAGAAATAATAAGTGAAATGATTACGTTATATTTGAGAATTAACATTTTACTCGATTTGAAAAAAAAATTATTCAACATAGTTTTGAGTAGTCTACCATTATTTCAGAAATAATAAGTAGAGTTAGAATATCCATTTGTTTCGTTTCTTCTGGGACAGTCCCGTTTTTGGACATCTTACCTCGGTGTCTATAACTTTCGCGCAGGATTAATTTTGTCACATTTTTAGCAAAAAGTGTTTTTTTAAACAGTTGAGAAGTACATATAAAATATATTTGTATAGAGAAATGAGAATCCATGAATTGATGAAAAATGTATTTATATAAAATATATATTCCATCAACAAGTGGGCTCTAGCAATTTTGATGTGGCAAGTGAGGAAAGCTGATTTCAAAATTCTTGATTTGAAGCTTGCCAAACTAGATTTTAGCTGTGATTACTGATTAGTTAATAATAATAATAAATCTTCTTCATTTGCATACAAGTATAAATATACAAAAAGGCGATGTTCAGTGTATGACACCAGCTTTCATTCTGGTGTCACATTGACTGGTCTATCACATGACCCTATATTCTATTTTATATCTAAGATGAACAAAACATTTTCTAAATTCTCTTTTGCTCTTCCAGTAAGTCTGATTTTATTCTTGATTTAAATGCATGATGTTTCAATTTCTTGTAAGTTGGTGGAACCTTGTTATATAGTTTTGGTGCAATGTATGAAAACGAAGATTGAAATTTAGCTGTGCGGTGAAATGTGGTACGTTGAGTGTTTCCTTATGTCTGATGTTCGCTGAGTGCATGGTTCCCCTGTTATAAATTTTTTTGAAAAGATTCTGGAGTTTTGTAATTGATAACTTTATGGATATTGTTGATGCAATGTGATTTTAGTCTATTTTCCATTTTAAGCCATCCAATTCTGTTGATCGTTGGTGTGTTATGATCCCGATCATAATCGAACGCGAATCGTACACATGAATTTTGGATTCTTTATATTACCTTTAGTGAGCTGGCTGAGAGGTTTGGACCGTACACAATGTCACAGTACGATAGTTTTGAAAGTATTAGCGCATCCGTTAGTTTGAGTCTAACAGTTGAAGGCAGGAAGTTCTTGACGCTGTATGGTACACGGAGTTTTGCATATGCACTTCTGCAGATTTTAGTGACATTTGTTTGAATTTCAATTCATTATCAAACCATAAACCTAAATTCTTAAAGGCATATAGGTATGGGGCCTAAAAACTCAGTGGCTATAGGCACCTACGTTATTTTACTATGGAAAGTGACCTGGGTTAGCCCCTCATTAAATATAGGCTTGGGCCTAACTTATCATAAAACATATGCGGTATATATTAGCCTACAAACGCAATGTCTTGGTCTACAAATTCAATGGCCTAGCCTAGGCCCAGTTAATTTTTTTACGTTCAAATTCAAAGCGTAAAACATATCTACTAACAGAATGAATGTGAGATTAGCATGTAGTTTTATTATGTATTATTAACATTATTTTAACCTCGAACTATGTTCCCGTTTTCCACATTAAGCTAGACCAAATTCAATGGCTAGACATGTAAATCCCACCATTCGCAAAGGCAAACCAAATCCACCGGTTCGGTAGCTACACGATGTAGTGACACCAACTTATTTTATCATAATTATGATACAATAAGTTGGTGTCACTATCGTGGTAGCTACAAACCAAAGATGTTCGTAACGAATACATCTTTGACTCTTGGCTGCAGACAGTGATGCCACATGTAAGCAGTTCGTTTGGTTCGGTGAATAGAGGCTGCCGCTTCTACGCGTTTTTAGCGATTCGTTGTTCAAGAACGATATTGGCAACACCGCGGAGGACAAGATGGCGTCCGTATTTCACGGGAATAACGCAAAAAATTGCAAAAGGGGCTTGGACCCAGTTGCGAAAAAGTATAAAAAGTTTCTGACACGGTCATTAAAGGCGGCATACTTCGACGTAACTTTGGGTACATAACAAACATGGTTTTCCGACAATTTTCATAAAAAAGATATTAAAATAGGCTGCGGTGTCATTCTGCATTTTTACCAAATATTATTAATATTTTGCGACGCCTCCCCTCCAACACACACGACTATGTGTTCAGTGTCCTCAAACAATTACATTTCAAAATACAGAATTCTTTAAATAATTAAATTTGTCGAAGTCTAACTGAAAAATTTATTCAATTGATTCATCAATGAAAGTTGCTCGTTTTCGGTTTTTAATCGACTGAAAATTTTAAATTTCAAATTGTAATAAATCTAAAATTCTATAAATGAATGAAATAGTCGAAGACAAACCAATATCATCTAAACAATCGATTAATCGAACTTGTTTGTTTTTAATCCTCTTCATTAACGCAGACAAATTGACATTAAGCAAAAAACTGGCAAAAAATATAAAGGATTGAAATGATTAGAACCACCGCCTATATATTTGTTTTCTTCACGTACCGGTACGCTAGGCCTAGCAATTATATCTAGCACTATTTACTCTGCTTGTGCAAACCTCAACATATAGGTAAATAATCTTCATACAACCATTATTCCATTATATTCGAGCACGATATACGGATTAATATTTACCTCCCAGTCGACTGAAACAAAAAATAAACAAATAAACATTGTATTCACAAAACGATTGCATATTCATTATTAACGAGCAATGCGCTGCGTCCAGACAAGAGATCACCTTTCATCCCCCCCTCCCCCCCCCTCCCCCCCCCCTACAAACATGGACGCAATTCATGATCTCTATTAGAATCAGTGTACACTTGCGGACATGTAAAGCGACCGATCGAGCCACAATCAAATGCATCCTGAAGATGATATACGCACTGGAACTATAGAGGACAATCACACTTTTGACGCCCACCTATTCTATTGGAAACTATTAACTCTCCCCCAAATTTACTTTGAAAAAGTAATTTACCATCAAATAGGCCTATATAGTTTTTAATAAATTATTTGAGCATTGTTTTTCCACTTTCTCTTCATTCATGGGTTGATTGACACCTCACAATACAAAATATTCATCCGTTTATTCATTCATTTGAGGTTTGCCACATGACACAAATATAGGATGTGGGCTCATCATAATTTGGAGATAGAAATAAAAATTGCTTTGACAGAAAGAGATAATTGAAAAGATGCGGATGAAATGGTTGTCTACTTTGGCCTTGAAATATTGAATACCGGTACACTTATTATCAAATAAATACAACTTTATATATAATAATAAAATAACATATTTTTTTTATTTCAAATGGCTGTTGAAAATTTGTTTTGGGGTTGGCGCCCCTTGAATATTTGGTACCCTCGAGTCCGGTCTCGTAGCTCCCCCCGCAGAGACTATGAACTAATATCTAAATGTTCGTTGGTTTTATCTAAATTTAAATTTAAATTTCGTATTTAATCATTTTCTGTGAGCGTCAGTGTACCGAACATGCTCCGAGCCTTGTTCGTACTTCGTGCTTGATCTCCATACTGCTCGGAACCCCCAACCGTCACTGTTGACACATAGGGGGGACTCTCGATCGCAACCACTATTGGCAAGATGGTATCTCAGTGGCATCAGAGTTGACGGTTCCGATCGACCGTTTCTACCACGTACTATCATTGACGGTCGGGGGTGTTGGTATCTCTAGATTGAGATCCTACTGATGCAGAGTTGCATTGTTTGGTTTATTATGTTGGATCTCTGAATGAGATAGCAGATATAAATAAAACATTCCATTCACGTCTTTTAGTTTTTGTTTCATTTTAATTGGGCGTGTAAGTTTAGTGAATAGGCGAGGCCTGAAGGTGTGAAAAGATGAGTACCAGTACCAACTGCATCATTTATAGCCTGCAATTTATTTTGCCATCGGAGGTTGGCAATAACAATGCTTCACCACTATTATGTAGCATTCGAACAAAAACGGAGACAAGAAATATATAAATAATTTAATTGGATATTCAAAAGTTGTACGATTAGAAAATGTTTCAACGTCTTTTGAGATGAAATATTACACGCTTTTTTAAAATTTCCACGTATTTTCACGTATCAAGACTCCGCGGGAGTCGATTTAGCGAAATATCAGTTTCTTGTTGATCACTTTTGAACAGTATGAGATATCAAAATTCTGTTACGCGAGAAACACAGATAATTATGATAGCTTCAAGGTAATATAGTTATAACTATTTCAGTCATGTCGTATAACTGTCAAGCGTCGACAGCTAAAGATAACACATTTTTGTATAGCTGTCGACGCTTGACTGTTATACGACATGACTTAAATAGTTATAACTTATATTATCTTGAAGCTATTATAATTATCTGTGTTTCTCGTGTATTAGAATTTTGATATCTCATACCGTTCAAAAGTTATCTCAAAGAAACTGATATTTCGCTAAATCGACTCCCGTGGACTCTTTTAAGATATGTATATAAAATATAAATATAGATACTTGAATAAGGTACGTATGTTTTTTACCGCAATTACTTTGTATTTCAGAGTATAAAAGTAATTCCACGACAAAACATAGCCTACATTATTTCGTTTTTAATCCAACTATGAAGATAGTTTCATGAGAATCTCGTCTTTTATTTTTCTTGAAAGAGTTCAAACTGAGGGGTGAACCACTAGTAAATGTGGTGTAGACCTTATTAAACTTGATTTCAGATTTCAAGGGATTTCACGGAGATTTCAAGAGGATTTCACGGAGATTTCAAGAGGATTTCAAGAGGATTTCAAGGGATTTCACGGAGATTTCAAGAGAATTACAAGGGATTTCACGGAGATTTCAAGAGGATTTCAAGGGATTTCACGGAGATTTCAAGGGATTTCACGGAGATTTCAAGAGGTTTTCACGGAGATTTCACGCAGATTTCATGACAATTGTGCACCAGATTTCACGAGTTGTAAACCCCTCGGGGCAAACTGATGATTATTTTCGAAATATTTCATTGTCATTTGTATTGAATTACAACCCAATAACTAACCGAGCGCATAACAAATGTGTGTGTGGCGTGTCGGTCAAACAGACGTACTCACTCTCCTCGGTCGGTAAAGAAGTCGACTGCTCCAGGCATGTCGGGATAAACCAACAGGAACTTACCTGGAACACAGGAAGAAAGCAACATCAGACACTTGGAGATCGGGGAATAAACGAGGAAGAAAATAGAAATGCACAAACCGATTTTTTTTCTTACAACACATAGGCCTTAATATATAATATAATATATTATTTGCATATATATATATATATATATATATATATATATATATATATATATATATATATATATTTATATGTATGTATATATATATATATATATATATATATATATATATATATATATATATATATATATATATATATATATATATATATAGATATATATATAGATATATATATAGATATATATATATAGATATATATATATAGATGTTTTGTTGAAAGCTTTCACGACTCATTATGTAATTAATAATCAAATCTTTATGGATAATTAAAAGTCGCGTTGACGAATAAATTATCGTTGACGATAAGCGAAGCCATTGAAATTATAAAACATCCACATAATTTCAATGGCGAAGATTGTGGATATACCCTATCGCCCAGCTGGACCACTGCACTTGGTGAATTGCGATATCAGCCCAGACTAACAGACAGGATTGTTCTCGAAGCAGATGGAACCATGAATGAAGAAAGGCGACCATACTATTTGAGGAGTAGGATCAATCTGATAACCTAGCCCAGCATGTGTGATCTAGGACACTGTGATATAGTCATCTAGATTCATAGCTGTGCATCAAGCTTATTTTTATTTTTATTTTTATTTTTATTGTTATTTTTATTACACCTTTCAAGACATTCATTGAAGATGTGTTTTTCTGCATAAGAATCTGTTTTTTGGTTCCTATTATTTATCATTTATATAATTATTTTCATTTTTAGCCCTTGAAAATGACCACTATATTGTAGTCGAAACGTCGGGCAATTAAATAAATATTTATTCGTCAACGCGACTTTTAATTATCCATAAAGATTTGATTATTAATTATATATATAGATATATATATATAGATATATATATAGATATATATATAGATATATATATAGATATATATATAGATATATATATATATATATATATATATATAGATATATATATATATATATATATATATATATATATATATATATATATATATATATATATATATATAAATATGAATATATATATATATATATATATATATATATATATAAATATGAATATATATATATATATATATATATATATATATATATATATATATATATATATATATATATATATATATATATATATATATATATATCTATATATATATCTATATATATATATCTATATATATATCTATATATATATCTATATATATATATCTATATATATATCTATATATATATATCTATATATATATCTATATATATATATCTATATATATATCTATATATATATCTATATATATATCTATGTATATATCTATATATATATCTATATATATATCTATATATATATCTATATATATATATCTATATATATATCTATATATATATATCTATATATATATATATATCTATATATATATATATATCTATATATATATATATATATATATATATATATATATATATATATATATATATATATATATATAAGGGTGGGCTAAGGATGAAGTATTATTTTTTTTTTTATTAACATCGAAACTTGATACAAAATCAACGCTCCCCAATCAAGGCAATGGATGAAAGGTAGGATCGTTTGGACGGGGCACCACAAGGGCGATCTCACCACCCCAATCAAGGCAATGGATGAAAGGTAGGATCGTTTGGACGGGGCACCACAAGGGCGATCTCACCACCCCAAAGAAAAATTAAAAATAAGACAACTCATTCAACAAATAATAAATCTTGAGGTAATAATGCCAGGGTTAGAAAACACCTCAATTCTACCACAGTGGGGTAGACAAAATCTAGAATTTAATAATTAATTGAATTAATTATTGATAAAATTATTAACCGTTTTGAAGAGGCACCTCGTGGTTGTTCAAAGACTTGAGGTCTCATCGACAATGTAAATAATTATCGATAGAGTATTTAAATGAAGAGAAATGGAATTTAATACCAGGGCCCTTATTCTCGAGATTATGAGATTATGAGATGAGATTATTTAGGTGAATTCTGGTAATCTCGCTGAAAATGGCTGATTGGTATTCCCGAAACACTAATTTCACATTTCATGTCATTCCACATTTCACTTGGAAATCTCACCACCCATTTGGTCAGTGAAATGTCAAAGTGAGTTGTAAAATATTATGCATAGCACTCAAGATGGCTTTGCATCACTGCCACTAGGATGATTAACTAGGGAAGGCAGTGTATCCTATTTGCTCACATTTTCACGGGCCGCTATTGGCTATAATCTGCCAGCCTCCTAAAGGGTATCTCTCATATAATCAAAACAATTTCATTTCATTTTTCACGATTTTTCAACTCGGGAATAGCAAAACGGTGAGAAGTGAGATGAAAAAGTGGAATGAGATAACCATTTCATATCATTTCACTCATCTCATCTCATTATCTCATAATCTCAGGAATAAGGGTCCAGGACTGCGATGTCTGTGAACATACTTCTTCGCGCAGGTAAAAGTCCTCAAGTTTGTAATGGTCCAGAAAACATCACGCTAGATAAAGGTAAGTTTACAAACAATCAACATAAAATGATGTAACTTGTTTATTTTCACATATTTTTCTAGTTTGACAATATCAATTCCCAATACCAATGCTGGTAAGGTCCGGATATATCACAAAATCGGATTATATTTCTATTGTGTTCCGGACTTTTTGAAACTGAACGACTTTTATCTGCGGCGAAAAAGTATGGTCACAAACAGCGCTGTCCTGGTCTTAAAGTTCATTGCTCTCAACTTAAAATAGTCTCCATAAAATTACTTATTTTGTTAACAAGAGCGCTTAGAAGTATTGCAACAACCAAGAGGTGCCGCTTCAAAACAGTCTTACTAACTCTTACTTACTTTATATATATCTTTATATTGGGTTTTAACGACGCACTCTACTGGTGACTACGATCTATTGGCGTCGGTGGATGATGAATGAGATGATGGGATGATGAGATGAAATTTATTTTATTAGGTGTTTTGGATGGTGGGAAGGAGTCGGTCGTGGCCTGTTGTTAAGGAACCATTAGTATCAACCTGAACGACAGAGGGAAACCACGAAAAAACCCTGTCAGGATGGTCGACCATGGCGGGAATCGAACCCCGGTCTCCCGAATGACGGTTCAGTGTGTTACCACTCGGCCACGCGTCTAGGTCTTACTTACTTACTAACTTACTCAACTAACTCAACTAACTCAACTAACTCAACTAACTCAATTGAGAAACAATTATTGTATATTAAGATTTCGTTATCGAAAAAAATGATTTTCAAAAGCACGGACTCCCCATCTTCATTTACCAGTATCATCAGAGCCTTAAATACCGTACTAAGATGTATCTTTGCAACAGTTATACCTATACGGAAGTAAGAATTGAATTATAAAGTCAAAAGAAAGAAGTGGCAATTGAGAAATCAGTAATTCCAAGACCGTGGAATTCTTTCTTCTTTCTTCTGTTCGATGCCACTCGTTATTGGCAACAAAACCGTCCAGTTTCCCGCATCGTGTCATCGCACTGTTTCCACTTGTGCGATCATCAGCGCATCAAGCGGGGCTCGAACCCACGCCCAGTGCAGCGCTATACCAGGGGGTGATGTTGCTCTCGTGTCATCGCACTGTTTCCACTTGTGCGGTCATCAGCGCATCAAGCGGGGCTCGAACCCACGCCCAGTGCAGCGCTATACCAGGGGGTGATGTTGCTCTCGTGTCATCGCACTGTCTCCACTTGTGCGGTCATCAGCGCATCAAGCGGGGCTCGAACCCACGCCCAGTGCAGCGCTATACCAGGGGGTGATGTTGCTCTTGTGTCATCGCACTGTCTCCACTTGTGCGGTCATCAGCGCATCAAGCGGGGCTCGAACCCACGCCCAGTGCAGCGCTATACCAGGGGGTGATGTTGCTCTCGTGTCATCGCACTGTTTCCACTTGTGCGGTCATCAGCGCATCAAGCGGGGCTCGAACCCACGCCCAGTGCAGCGCTATACCAGGGGGTGATGTTGCTCTCGTGTCATCGCACTGTTTCCACTTGTGCGGTCATCAGCGCATCAAGCGGGGCTCGAACCCACGCCCAGTGCAGCGCTATACCAGGGGGTGATGTTGCTCTCGTGTCATCGCACTGTCTCCACTTGTGCGGTCATCAGCGCATCAAGCGGGGCTCGAACCCACGCCCAGTGCAGCGCTATACCAGGTGGTGATGTTGCTCTCGTGTCATCGCACTGTCTCCACTTGTGCGGTCATCAGCGCATCAAGCGGGGCTCGAACCCACGCCCAGTGCAGCGCTATACCAGGGGGTGATGTTGCTCTCGTGTCATCGCACTGTTTCCACTTGTACGGTCATCAGCGCATCAAGCGGGGCTCGAACCCACGCCCAGTGCAGCGCTATACCAGGGGGTGATGTTGCTCTCGTGTCATCGCACTGTCTCCACTTGTGCGGTCATCAGCGCATCAAGCGGGGCTCGAACCCACGCCCAGTGCAGCGCTATACCAGGGGGTGATGTTGCTCTCGTGTCATCGCACTGTTTCCACTTGTGCGGTCATCAGCGCATCAAGCGGGGCTCGAACCCACGCCCAGTGCAGCGCTATACCAGGGGGTGATGTTGCTCTCGTGTCATCGCACTGTCTCCACTTGTGCGGTCATCAGCGCATCAAGCGGGGCTCGAACCCACGCCCAGTGCAGCGCTATACCAGGGGGTGATGTTGCTCTCGTGTCATCGCACTGTTTCCACTTGTGCGGTCATCAGCGCATCAAGCGGGGCTCGAACCCACGCCCAGTGCAGCGCTATACCAGGGGGTGATGTTGCTCTCGTGTCATCGCACTGTCTCCACTTGTGCGGTCATCAGCGCATCAAGCGGGGCTCGAACCCACGCCCAGTGCAGCGCTATACCAGGGGGTGATGTTGCTCTCGTGTCATCGCACTGTCTCCACTTGTGCGGTCATCAGCGCATCAAGCGGGGCTCGAACCCACGCCCAGTGCAGCGCTATACCAGGGGGTGATGTTGCTCTCGTGTCATCGCACTGTTTCCACTTGTGCGGTCATCAGCGCATCAAGCGGGGCTCGAACCCACGCCCAGTGCAGCGCTATACCAGGGGGTGATGTTGCTCTCGTGTCATCGCACTGTTTCCACTTGTGCGGTCATCAGCGCATCAAGCGGGGCTCGAACCCACGCCCAGTGCAGCGCTATACCAGGGGGTGATGTTGCTCTCGTGTCATCGCACTGTCTCCACTTGTGCGGTCATCAGCGCATCAAGCGGGGCTCGAACCCACGCCCAGTGCAGCGCTATACCAGGGGGTGATGTTGCTCTCGTGTCATCGCACTGTCTCCACTTGTGCGGTCATCAGCGCATCAAGCGGGGCTCGAACCCACGCCCAGTGCAGCGCTATACCAGGGGGTGATGTTGCTCTAGTGTCATCGCACTGTCTCCACTTGTGCGGTCATCAGCGCATCAAGCGGGGCTCGAACCCACGCCCAGTGCAGCGCTATACCAGGGGGTGATGTTGCTCTCGTGTCATCGCACTGTCTCCACTTGTGCGGTCATCAGCGCATCAAGCGGGGCTCGAACCCACGCCCAGTGCAGCGCTATACCAGGGGGTGATGTTGCTCTCGTGTCATCGCACTGTTTCCACTTGTGCGGTCATCAGCGCATCAAGCGGGGCTCGAACCCACGCCCAGTGCAGCGCTATACCAGGGGGTGATGTTGCTCTCGTGTCATCGCACTGTCTCCACTTGTGCGGTCATCAGCGCATCAAGCGGGGCTCGAACCCACGCCCAGTGCAGCGCTATACCAGGGGGTGATGTTGCTCTCGTGTCATCGCACTGTCTCCACTTGTGCGGTCATCAGCGCATCAAGCGGGGCTCGAACCCACGCCCAGTGCAGCGCTATACCAGGGGGTGATGTTGCTCTCGTGTCATCGCACTGTCTCCACTTGTGCGGTCATCAGCGCATCAAGCGGGGCTCGAACCCACGCCCAGTGCAGCGCTATACCAGGGGGTGATGTTGCTCTCGTGTCATCGCACTGTCTCCACTTGTACGGTCATCAGCGCATCAAGCGGGGCTCGAACCCACGCCCAGTGCAGCGCTATACCAGGGGGTGATGTTGCTCTCGTGTCATCGCACTGTCTCCACTTGTGCGGTCATCAGCGCATCAAGCGGGGCTCGAACCCACGCCCAGTGCAGCGCTATACCAGGGGGTGATGTTGCTCTCGTGTCATCGCACTGTTTCCACTTGTGCGGTCATCAGCGCATCAAGCGGGGCTCGAACCCACGCCCAGTGCAGCGCTATACCAGGGGGTGATGTTGCTCTCGTGTCATCGCACTGTCTCCACTTGTGCGGTCATCAGCGCATCAAGCGGGGCTCGAACCCACGCCCAGTGCAGCGCTATACCAGGGGGTGATGTTGCTCTCGTGTCATCGCACTGTTTCCACTTGTGCGGTCATCAGCGCATCAAGCGGGGCTCGAACCCACGCCCAGTGCAGCGCTATACCAGGGGGTGATGTTGCTCTCGTGTCATCGCACTGTCTCCACTTGTACGGTCATCAGCGCATCAAGCGAGGCTCGAACCCACGCCCAGTGCAGCGCTATACCAGGGGGTGATGTTGCTCTCGTGTCATCGCACTGTTTCCACTTGTGCGGTCATCAGCGCATCAAGCGGGGCTCGAACCCACGCCCAGTGCAGCGCTATACCAGGTGGTGATGTTGCTCTAGTGTCATCGCACTGTATCCACTTGTGCGGTCATCAGCGCATCAAGCGGGGCTCGAACCCACGCCCAGTGCAGCGCTATACCAGGGGGTGATGTTGCTCTCGTGTCATCGCACTGTTTCCACTTGTGCGGTCATCAGCGCATCAAGCGGGGCTCGAACCCACGCCCAGTGCAGCGCTATACCAGGGGGTGATGTTGCTCTCGTGTCATCGCACTGTCTCCACTTGTGCGGTCATCAGCGCATCAAGCGGGGCTCGAACCCACGCCCAGTGCAGCGCTATACCAGGGGGTGATGTTGCTCTCGTGTCATCGCACTGTCTCCACTTGTGCGGTCATCAGCGCATCAAGCGGGGTTCGAACCCACGCCCAGTGCAGCGCTATACCAGGGGGTGATGTTGCTCTCGTGTCATCGCACTGTCTCCACTTGTGCGGTCATCAGCGCATCAAGCGGGGCTCGAACCCACGCCCAGTGCAGCGCTATACCAGGGGGTGATGTTGCTCTCGTGTCATCGCACTGTCTCCACTTGTGCGGTCATCAGCGCATCAAGCGGGGCTCGAACCCACGCCCAGTGCAGCGCTATACCAGGGGGTGATGTTGCTCTCGTGTCATCGCACTGTCTCCACTTGTGCGGTCATCAGCGCATCAAGCGGGGCTCGAACCCACGCCCAGTGCAGCGCTATACCAGGGGGTGATGTTGCTCTCGTGTCATCGCACTGTCTCCACTTGTGCGGTCATCAGCGCATCAAGCGGGGCTCGAACCCACGCCCAGTGCAGCGCTATACCAGGGGGTGATGTTGCTCTCGTGTCATCGCACTGTCTCCACTTGTGCGGTCATCAGCGCATCAAGCGGGGCTCGAACCCACGCCCAGTGCAGCGCTATACCAGGGGGTGATGTTGCTCTCGTGTCATCGCACTGTCTCCACTTGTGCGGTCATCAGCGCATCAAGCGGGGCTCGAACCCACGCCCAGTGCAGCGCTATACCAGGGGGTGATGTTGCTCTCGTGTCATCGCACTGTCTCCACTTGTGCGGTCATCAGCGCATCAAGCGGGGCTCGAACCCACGCCCAGTGCAGCGCTATACCAGGGGGTGATGTTGCTCTCGTGTCATCGCACTGTCTCCACTTGTGCGGTCATCAGCGCATCAAGCGGGGCTCGAACCCACGCCCAGTGCAGCGCTATACCAGGGGGTGATGTTGCTCTCGTGTCATCGCACTGTCTCCACTTGTGCGGTCATCAGCGCATCAAGCGGGGCTCGAACCCACGCCCAGTGCAGCGCTATACCAGGGGGTGATGTTGCTCTCGTGTCATCGCACTGTTTCCACTTGTGCGGTCATCAGCGCATCAAGCGGGGCTCGAACCCACGCCCAGTGCAGCGCTATACCAGGGGGTGATGTTGCTCTCGTGTCATCGCACTGTCTCCACTTGTGCGGTCATCAGCGCATCAAGCGGGGCTCGAACCCACGCCCAGTGCAGCGCTATACCAGGGGGTGATGTTGCTCTCGTGTCATCGCACTGTTTCCACTTGTGCGGTCATCAGCGCATCAAGCGGGGCTCGAACCCACGCCCAGTGCAGCGCTATACCAGGGGGTGATGTTGCTCTCGTGTCATCGCACTGTCTCCACTTGTGCGGTCATCAGCGCATCAAGCGGGGCTCGAACCCACGCCCAGTGCAGCGCTATACCAGGGGGTGATGTTGCTCTCGTGTCATCGCACTGTCTCCACTTGTGCGGTCATCAGCGCATCAAGCGGGGCTCGAACCCACGCCCAGTGCAGCGCTATACCAGGGGGTGATGTTGCTCTCGTGTCATCGCACTGTCTCCACTTGTGCGGTCATCAGCGCATCACGCGGGGCTCGAACCCACGCCCAGTGCAGCGCTATACCAGGGGGTGATGTTGCTCTCGTGACATCGCACTGTCTCCACTTGTGCGGTCATCAGCGCATCAAGCGGGGCTCGAACCCACGCCCAGTGCAGCGCTATACCAGGGGGTGATGTTGCTCTCGTGTCATCGCACTGTCTCCACTTGTGCGGTCATCAGCGCATCAAGCGGGGCTCGAACCCACGCCCAGTGCAGCGCTATACCAGGGGGTGATGTTGCTCTCGTGTCATCGCACTGTCTCCACTTGTGCGGTCATCAGCGCATCACGCGGGGCTCGAACCCACGCCCAGTGCAGCGCTATACCAGGGGGTGATGTTGCTCTCGTGTCATCGCACTGTCTCCACTTGTGCGGTCATCAGCGCATCAAGCGGGGCTCGAACCCACGCCCAGTGCAGCGCTATACCAGGGGGTGATGTTGCTCTCGTGTCATCGCACTGTTTCCACTTGTGCGGTCATCAGCGCATCAAGCGGGGCTCGAACCCACGCCCAGTGCAGCGCTATACCAGGGGGTGATGTTGCTCTCGTGTCATCGCACTGTCTCCACTTGTGCGGTCATCAGCGCATCAAGCGGGGCTCGAACCCACGCCCAGTGCAGCGCTATACCAGGGGGTGATGTTGCTCTCGTGTCATCGCACTGTCTCCACTTGTGCGGTCATCAGCGCATCAAGCGGGGCTCGAACCCACGCCCAGTGCAGCGCTATACCAGGGGGTGATGTTGCTCTCGTGTCATCGCACTGTTTCCACTTGTGCGGTCATCAGCGCATCAAGCGGGGCTCGAACCCACGCCCAGTGCAGCGCTATACCAGGTGGTGATGTTGCTCTCGTGTCATCGCACTGTCTCCACTTGTACGGTCATCAGCGCATCAAGCGGGGCTCGAACCCACGCCCAGTGCAGCGCTATACCAGGGGGTGATGTTGCTCTCGTGTCATCGCACTGTCTCCACTTGTGCGGTCATCAGCGCATCAAGCGGGGCTCGAACCCACGCCCAGTGCAGCGCTATACCAGGGGGTGATGTTGCTCTCGTGTCATCGCACTGTTTCCACTTGTGCGGTCATCAGCGCATCAAGCGGGGCTCGAACCCACGCCCAGTGCAGCGCTATACCAGGGGGTGATGTTGCTCTCGTGTCATCGCACTGTCTCCACTTGTACGGTCATCAGCGCATCAAGCGGGGCTCGAACCCACGCCCAGTGCAGCGCTATACCAGGGGGTGATGTTGCTCTCGTGTCATCGCACTGTCTCCACTTGTGCGGTCATCAGCGCATCAAGCGGGGCTCTAACCCACGCCCAGTGCAGCGCTATACCAGGGGGTGATGTTGCTCTTGTGTCATCGCACTGTCTCCACTTGTACGGTCATCAGCGCATCAAGCGGGGCTCGAACCCACGCCCAGTGCAGCGCTATACCAGGGGGTGATGTTGCTCTCGTGTCATCGCACTGTTTCCACTTGTGCGGTCATCAGCGCATCAAGCGGGGCTCGAACCCACGCCCAGTGCAGCGCTATACAAGGGGGTGATGTTGCTCTCGTGTCATCGCACTGTCTCCACTTGTGCGGTCATCAGCGCATCAAGCGGGGCTCGAACCCACGCCCAGTGCAGCGCTATACCAGGGGGTGATGTTGCTCTCGTGTCATCGCACTGTCTCCACTTGTGCGGTCATCAGCGCATCAAGCGGGGCTCGAACCCACGCCCAGTGCAGCGCTATACCAGGGGGTGATGTTGCTCTCGTGTCATCGCACTGTTTCCACTTGTACGGTCATCAGCGCATCAAGCGGGGCTCGAACCCACGCCCAGTGCAGCGCTATACCAGGGGGTGATGTTGCTCTCGTGTCATCGCACTGTTTCCACTTGTGCGGTCATCAGCGCATCAAGCGGGGCTCGAACCCACGCCCAGTGCAGCGCTATACCAGGGGGTGATGTTGCTCTCGTGTCATCGCACTGTTTCCACTTGTGCGGTCATCAGCGCATCAAGCGGGGCTCGAACCCACGCCCAGTGCAGCGCTATACCAGGGGGTGATGTTGCTCTCGTGTCATCGCACTGTCTCCACTTGTACGGTCATCAGCGCATCAAGCGGGGCTCGAACCCACGCCCAGTGCAGCGCTATACCAGGGGGTGATGTTGCTCTCGTGTCATCGCACTGTCTCCACTTGTGCGGTCATCAGCGCATCAAGCGGGGCTCGAACCCACGCCCAGTGCAGCGCTATACCAGGGGGTGATGTTGCTCTCGTGTCATCGCACTGTTTCCACTTGTGCGGTCATCAGCGCATCAAGCGGGGCTCGAACCCACGCCCAGTGCAGCGCTATACCAGGGGGTGATGTTGCTCTCGTGTCATCGCACTGTCTCCACTTGTACGGTCATCAGCGCATCAAGCGGGGCTCGAACCCACGCCCAGTGCAGCGCTATACCAGGGGGTGATGTTGCTCTCGTGTCATCGCACTGTCTCCACTTGTGCGGTCATCAGCGCATCAAGCGGGGCTCGAACCCACGCCCAGTGCAGCGCTATACCAGGGGGTGATGTTGCTCTCGTGTCATCGCACTGTTTCCACTTGTGCGGTCATCAGCGCATCAAGCGGGGCTCGAACCCACGCCCAGTGCAGCGCTATACCAGGGGGTGATGTTGCTCTCGTGTCATCGCACTGTTTCCACTTGTGCGGTCATCAGCGCATCAAGCGGGGCTCGAACCCACGCCCAGTGCAGCGCTATACCAGGGGGTGATGTTGCTCTCGTGTCATCGCACTGTCTCCACTTGTGCGGTCATCAGCGCATCAAGCGGGGCTCGAACCCACGCCCAGTGCAGCGCTATACCAGGGGGTGATGTTGCTCTCGTGTCATCGCACTGTCTCCACTTGTGCGGTCATCAGCGCATCACGCGGGGCTCGAACCCACGCCCAGTGCAGCGCTATACCAGGGGGTGATGTTGCTCTCGTGTCATCGCACTGTCTCCACTTGTGCGGTCATCAGCGCATCAAGCGGGGCTCGAACCCACGCCCAGTGCAGCGCTATACCAGGGGGTGATGTTGCTCTCGTGTCATCGCACTGTTTCCACTTGTGCGGTCATCAGCGCATCAAGCGGGGCTCGAACCCACGCCCAGTGCAGCGCTATACCAGGGGGTGATGTTGCTCTCGTGTCATCGCACTGTTTCCAATTGTGCGGTCATCAGCGCATCAAGCGGGGCTCGAACCCACGCCCAGTGCAGCGCTATACCAGGGGGTGATGTTGCTCTCGTGTCATCGCACTGTTTCCACTTGTGCGGTCATCAGCGCATCAAGCGGGGCTCGAACCCACGCCCAGTGCAGCGCTATACCAGGGGGTGATGTTGCTCTCGTGTCATCGCACTGTCTCCACTTGTGCGGTCATCAGCGCATCAAGCGGGGCTCGAACCCACGCCCAGTGCAGCGCTATACCAGGGGGTGATGTTGCTCTCGTGTCATCGCACTGTCTCCACTTGTACGGTCCTCAGCGCATCAAGCGGGGCTCGAACCCACGCCCAGTGCAGCGCTATACCAGGGGGTGATGTTGCTCTCGTGTCATCGCACTGTTTCCACTTGTGCGGTCATCAGCGCATCAAGCGGGGCTCGAACCCACGCCCAGTGCAGCGCTATACCAGGGGGTGATGTTGCTCTCGTGTCATCGCACTGTCTCCACTTGTACGGTCATCAGCGCATCAAGCGGGGCTCGAACCCACGCCCAGTGCAGCGCTATACCAGGGGGTGATGTTGCTCTCGTGTCATCGCACTGTCTCCACTTGTGCGGTCATCAGCGCATCAAGCGGGGCTCGAACCCACGCCCAGTGCAGCGCTATACCAGGGGGTGATGTTGCTCTCGTGTCATCGCACTGTTTCCACTTGTGCGGTCATCAGCGCATCAAGCGGGGCTCGAACCCACGCCCAGTGCAGCGCTATACCAGGGGGTGATGTTGCTCTCGTGTCATCGCACTGTCTCCACTTGTACGGTCATCAGCGCATCAAGCGGGGCTCGAACCCACGCCCAGTGCAGCGCTATACCAGGGGGTGATGTTGCTCTCGTGTCATCGCACTGTCTCCACTTGTGCGGTCATCAGCGCATCAAGCGGGGCTCGAACCCACGCCCAGTGCAGCGCTATACCAGGGGGTGATGTTGCTCTCGTGTCATCGCACTGTTTCCACTTGTGCGGTCATCAGCGCATCAAGCGGGGCTCGAATCCACGCCCAGTGCAGCGCTATACCAGGGGGTGATGTTGCTCTCGTGTCATCGCACTGTTTCCACTTGTGCGGTCATCAGCGCATCAAGCGGGGCTCGAACCCACGCCCAGTGCAGCGCTATACCAGGGGGTGATGTTGCTCTCGTGTCATCGCACTGTCTCCACTTGTGCGGTCATCAGCGCATCAAGCGGGGCTCGAACCCACGCCCAGTGCAGCGCTATACCAGGGGGTGATGTTGCTCTCGTGTCATCGCACTGTCTCCACTTGTGCGGTCATCAGCGCATCAAGCGGGGCTCGAACCCACGCCCAGTGCAGCGCTATACCAGGGGGTGATGTTGCTCTCGTGTCATCGCACTGTTTCCACTTGTACGGTCATCAGCGCATCAAGCGGGGCTCGAACCCACGCCCAGTGCAGCGCTATACCAGGGGGTGATGTTGCTCTCGTGTCATCGCACTGTCTCCACTTGTGCGGTCATCAGCGCATCACGCGGGGCTCGAACCCACGCCCAGTGCAGCGCTATACCAGGGGGTGATGTTGCTCTCGTGTCATCGCACTGTCTCCACTTGTGCGGTCATCAGCGCATCAAGCGGGGCTCGAACCCACGCCCAGTGCAGCGCTATACCAGGGGGTGATGTTGCTCTCGTGTCATCGCACTGTCTCCACTTGTGCGGTCATCAGCGCATCAAGCGGGGCTCGAACCCACGCCCAGTGCAGCGCTATACCAGGGGGTGATGTTGCTCTCGTGTCATCGCACTGTCTCCACTTGTGCGGTCATCAGCGCATCAAGCGGGGCTCGAACCCACGCCCAGTGCAGCGCTATACCAGGGGGTGATGTTGCTCTCGTGTCATCGCACTGTCTCCACTTGTGCGGTCATCAGCGCATCAAGCGGGGCTCGAACCCACGCCCAGTGCAGCGCTATACCAGGGGGTGATGTTGCTCTCGTGTCATCGCACTGTCTCCACTTGTGCGGTCATCAGCGCATCAAGCGGGGCTCGAACCCACGCCCAGTGCAGCGCTATACCAGGGGGTGATGTTGCTCTCGTGTCATCGCACTGTCTCCACTTGTACGGTCATCAGCGCATCAAGCGGGGCTCGAACCCACGCCCAGTGCAGCGCTATACCAGGGGGTGATGTTGCTCTCGTGTCATCGCACTGTCTCCACTTGTGCGGTCATCAGCGCATCAAGCGGGGCTCGAACCCACGCCCAGTGCAGCGCTATACCAGGGGGTGATGTTGCTCTCGTGTCATCGCACTGTTTCCACTTGTGCGGTCATCAGCGCATCAAGCGGGGCTCGAACCCACGCCCAGTGCAGCGCTATACCAGGGGGTGATGTTGCTCTCGTGTCATCGCACTGTCTCCACTTGTACGGTCATCAGCGCATCAAGCGGGGCTCGAACCCACGCCCAGTGCAGCGCTATACCAGGGGGTGATGTTGCTCTCGTGTCATCGCACTGTCTCCACTTGTACGGTCATCAGCGCATCAAGCGGGGCTCGAACCCACGCCCAGTGCAGCGCTATACCAGGGGGTGATGTTGCTCTCGTGTCATCGCACTGTCTCCACTTGTGCGGTCATCAGCGCATCAAGCGGGGCTCGAACCCACGCCCAGTGCAGCGCTATACCAGGGGGTGATGTTGCTCTCGTGTCATCGCACTGTCTCCACTTGTGCGGTCATCAGCGCATCAAGCGGGGCTCGAACCCACGCCCAGTGCAGCGCTATACCAGGGGGTGATGTTGCTCTCGTGTCATCGCACTGTCTCCACTTGTACGGTCATCAGCGCATCAAGCGGGGCTCGAACCCACGCCCAGTGCAGCGCTATACCAGGGGGTGATGTTGCTCTCGTGTCATCGCACTGTCTCCACTTGTGCGGTCATCAGCGCATCAAGCGGGGCTCGAACCCACGCCCAGTGCAGCGCTATACCAGGGGGTGATGTTGCTCTCGTGTCATCGCACTGTTTCCACTTGTGCGGTCATCAGCGCATCAAGCGGGGCTCGAACCCACGCCCAGTGCAGCGCTATACCAGGGGGTGATGTTGCTCTCGTGTCATCGCACTGTCTCCACTTGTGCGGTCATCAGCGCATCAAGCGGGGCTCGAACCCACGCCCAGTGCAGCGCTATACCAGGGGGTGATGTTGCTCTCGTGTCATCGCACTGTTTCCACTTGTGCGGTCATCAGCGCATCAAGCGGGGCTCGAACCCACGCCCAGTGCAGCGCTATACCAGGGGGTGATGTTGCTCTCGTGTCATCGCACTGTTTCCACTTGTGCGGTCATCAGCGCATCAAGCGGGGCTCGAACCCACGCCCAGTGCAGCGCTATACCAGGGGGTGATGTTGCTCTCGTGTCATCGCACTGTCTCCACTTGTGCGGTCATCAGCGCATCAAGCGGGGCTCGAACCCACGCCCAGTGCAGCGCTATACCAGGGGGTGATGTTGCTCTCGTGTCATCGCACTGTCTCCACTTGTGCGGTCATCAGCGCATCAAGCGGGGCTCGAACCCACGCCCAGTGCAGCGCTATACCAGGGGGTGATGTTGCTCTCGTGTCATCGCACTGTTTCCACTTGTACGGTCATCAGCGCATCAAGCGGGGCTCGAACCCACGCCCAGTGCAGCGCTATACCAGGGGGTGATGTTGCTCTCGTGTCATCGCACTGTCTCCACTTGTGCGGTCATCAGCGCATCACGCGGGGCTCGAACCCACGCCCAGTGCAGCGCTATACCAGGGGGTGATGTTGCTCTCGTGTCATCGCACTGTTTCCACTTGTACGGTCATCAGCGCATCAAGCGGGGCTCGAACCCACGCCCAGTGCAGCGCTATACCAGGGGGTGATGTTGCTCTCGTGTCATCGCACTGTCTCCACTTGTGCGGTCATCAGCGCATCAAGCGGGGCTCGAACCCACGCCCAGTGCAGCGCTATACCAGGGGGTGATGTTGCTCTCGTGGAATGCGCCGCCTGGGAACTCCCTATCGGCCTTGCTAGTGGGCACGCCGAGACGGGCGAGCGGCACAGCGTGGAGGGGGGAGGGGGGAGGGGGAGGGGGGGGAACAACCACATTCAACTAGCAACACTCCACCATGGGACTACACCCAGTTATGTTTTGAATATATAGCAACAGGTAATAATTGTTGTCATATTTGTAATAATCGATTATCATTTCCACACTCCTCAACTTTGCATGTACGAAGGGTTGAGCGAAGGGAAAATCCGAGTTTTGATAAATTATTCATACTAAATCGTTAAAGAAGCAATCAAACATAAAAACTGTGAGACCATTTCAAAATCGAATTCTAAATGTCGAACATTGAACGTTTACATTGTCAAAAAGCTGTGATATCGAGTGGGAACAAAATATTCACATTATGATGCCAATAGGGAATATTCATATTCATATTCATATTCATACCGTCCGAACGATCCTACTTTTCATCCATAGCCTTAATTAGGGAACAATGAATTTGTATCAAGTTTCGATGTTATTAAAAAAAAAGATGTTTTTAGAGGTTCAAGATGGCTGCGTACGATTTGTAGTACGGTATAGGATATCACTGCTTTTATGTTCAATTCAGTTCTTTTTCAATTTATAAATATTATATATATAAACAACCTTTATTGGTTCCTGGCTTATAAAAAGTTTACAGGATAACAATCACTATAAAATACAATTGTTGATATTAAATATAAAAATGAAATATAGTTAAATAAGTGAAAAAGTTAAAAATTACAAATTGAAATAAGTAATAATAACAGTATGCTTAAAAAATTGAACTAATAATAAAAATCGAGATTAATTGAGGAAAATTAATGAAGGTACAAATATTTGAGGTTCTTACAAGAATTACAAATGCTTTATTTTTACAGAACAGAAAATAATACAGACGGTAATAAAGTGAACCAAATATATACATGCAGATTAATATTTCAAAATGAAAAAAGAAGAAAAGAAGCAGAAGCCCGCGTAGGAACTGAATCTTGTGTGCGGGCATTAGGCCTACTAGTGAAAGTTGATGAACTAAATCGAACCTAATTCCCTCTCCTTGATTTCCCGGGTGCATAACGAACAAATGCAAACATACAATAGAAACCAACTTGAGAAGAATATAACAAAACAAGGATAATTCTTTTCATATAACATCTCTTTTATGCTACTAAAGCCGTTTTGAATATAAATATTCCCAGACATAAATCTCTGTCCGGGTCTTGTTTCAAATAACTACAAATCAAGATGCATTGAGGGTTGCGTTGGTTTGCCGCAAGATGCATTGAGGGTTGCGTTGGTTTGCCGCAAGATCCATTGAGGGTTGCGTTGTTTTGCCGCAAGATGCATTGAGGGTTGCGTTGGTTTGCCTCAAGATGCATTGAGGGTTGCGTTGGTTTGCCTCAAGATGCATTGAGGGTTGCGTTGGTTTGCCTCAAGATGCATTGAGGGTTGCGTTGGTTTGCCTCAAGATGCATTGAGGGTTGCGTTGGTTTGCCTCAAGATGCATTGAGGGTTGCGTTGGTTTGCCTCAAGATGCATTGAGGGTTGCGTTGGTTTGCCGCAAGATACATTGAGGGTTGCGTTGGTTTGCCGCAAGATGCATTGAGGGTTGCGTTGGTTTGCCGCAAGATGCTTTGAGGGTTGCGTTGGTTTGCCGCAAGATGCATTGAGGGTTGCGTTGGTTTGCGGGTTGGAGATGGTGACTTCACTCAACTTTAAAACACGTTCCATTTCCTGAGCACTTTCCTGAGAAATATTGATCGCTGCTCTATCTAGTGTTGTTTTGTAGAAACGGCTGATAGACTGACAAACTTGATGACTGTTGTTATTAGCTGAGCCGACGTCATTGAGTAAAGTTAGTTCCTTTTATCACCACTTATTTACGCACGGTCAACAATTCTTAAACGTGGCCCGTGAATTGGAACATATTTTCAACATGGGAGGGATAGGAAGTGAGGACACCATCTCCAACCGGCAAACCAACGCAACCCTCAATGCATCTGGCTCCAAACATAGACTCTATGTTCTCTATGTTCCTCTACTCTCTATGTTCTCCATGTTCCAACTCCGCCACTTCGTCTCAGTCCAGTTCCTCCACCACTGCATGGGGTAATGATCTTACTGACCGCTAGACACTGCACCAGCTCCCCTGACACCTGGCCTCGCATGTGACCCCATTGTTTCCTGGGGGGCAGGGGGGGCGTGCTGCACATGCAGTCTTGTGCAGTACTTGTGAGCACGAGAGAAGTAGCGAACCACCTGCGCGCTAGTGGTGTGTGATAGGGGGGACGGTCGCTCGGAACCTTCATCTCTCGTGGATACAAATCCATTAGAGATGAAGGCTCGAACCACCCGCGCGCTAGTGGTGTGGGATAGGGGGGACGGTCGCTCGGACCAGTACACTAGCTCGGGGTGAGGCAGGCAGTAAAACAAACAAGTCTGTTGTTTGTTTACATCTCAGGTCTACCACCATGATGGAGGTGAGAATACAGGGTTGAACGATTGAGTTTGTTACACTCTCGAGGGGACCTACCCACAAGTAACATTTGCATTGTCAACATAACATATAAACGATCGTATTGACTTTCCGGATGAACATATTGTAGTGAAACTGCTTCACATCGTGCAGAGAAGTAGGCCTATCTTGGAAAATACTGTCGATTCATCAATATGTGACGTGTATGTAACGGTACGCTGTGAGGTAAAAATCAATGACCCACTATCTCCCGGGTCACATGAAGCAAGTGCGCTAACCACTCAGCTAAATTGCTAAATTGTTATAACTTCTGACATTGAAAAGGCGTTTTCTAAATCTTACTCGAATTTAAAAAAATAGCGTCAATATTAATTCAAATTGTGATGTTTTAAGCCTAATGGTCTGCCATCTGTTCCCGCAGCCCTTGTCCTCTTTCAAGTTTCAACCACTCAATCTTTCCAAGCCTTCCGTCAGCGTCTTCTATGCGATCTGTTCCCGCAGCCCTTGTCCTCTTTCAAGTTTCAACCACTCAATCTTTCCTAGCCTTCCGTCAGCGTCTTCTATGCGATCTGTTCCCGCAGCCCTTGTCCTCTTTCAAGTTTCAACCACTCAATCTTTCCTAGCCTTCCGTCAGCGTCTTCTATGCGATCTGTTCCCGCAGCCCTTGTCCTCTTTCAAGTTTCAACCACTCAATCTTTCCTAGCCTTCCGTCAGCGTCTTCTATGCGATCTGTTCCCGCAGCCCTTGTCCTCTTTCAAGTTTCAGCCACTCAATCTTTCCAAGCCTTCCGCCAGCGTCTTCTAGTTTCACTGAGGATGTATTATTATACTTATTTCATGTTTTCTGGTGTATTGTTCGTTGCAATCTTTGTGTATCTACATTCAATTTACAACTAGGTTCCTACATTTCAGCATAGCTTCTTTCATAATGCAGTCTTTGTGTATCTACATTCAATTTACAACTAGGTTCCTACATTTCAACATAGCTTCTTTCATAATGCAGTCTTTGTGTATCTACATTCAATTTACAACTAGGTTCCTACATTTCAACATAGCTTCTTTCATAATGCAGTCTTTGTGTATCTACATTCAATTTACAACTAGGTTCCTACATTTCAACATAGCTTCTTTCATAATGCAGTCTCTGTCGGCTTAATCTTGAATTTGTCCCAGTGATGTTGGGGGGGGGGGGGTTCAATCAGGTCAAGCCTCGCAACCAATCATTTCATCTCATCTTGTAAATAGCTAATAGGGTGAAGTATAGTTTATATTTTTGAGTGATGGGCCGAATTATAACATATGCCTATCACTCATTTTTGTTTTCCTTTATGTATAATGACAAACTTTACATCTGCTCTAATGGAAAGAATAAGTGATCATTGCCCAAGAGACTTGGTTCAAAGTGGAAGATATCAACATTCGTGTGTTTTGTTTACTCTTAATACCAATGCTGGTAATGTCCGGATATATATCACAGAAACGGTTTTTACTTATAATGTGTTCCGGACTTTCGGAAACTGAAATACTTTTATCTGCGGCGGAAAGTTATGATCACCGACAGCGCAGTCCTGGTGTTGAAGTTCATTGGTTTTAAATAATTAAAATGGGGTGGTAAGATCGCCCTTGTGGTGCCCCGTCCAAACGATCCTACTTTTCATCCTTATCCTTAATTGGGAAACAATGATTTTGTATCAAGTTTCGATGTTATTAAAAAAATATATATTTTGGAAAACGTTGTACCAAAATTATGATAAATAAATGAGTAAGTGATCTACGGACCTTCGAGGGAGCAAAACACCTTCGCGGTGCCCTGCCTCTATACTGTATTAATATTATTACTCTCAATAAAAAGTTACTTTTCCCAAGTTTCTGAATTATTTTATGTTCGATCTCTAAATAATTGTAGCCGGGGTATTGAGAGGTCGTTTCAAAATCTAGATCCATGTCTGCGATTCCTTCGATTACTTATTATAGATAGGCTTATGATTATTCAAAAGATGACCCACATTACAACAACAATGTATGTTTTCGTCATCTCTTGAAGCCTTCTGCAAACAAATCGTCTGAAGTAAATAAATACACAGCACTGTTTCAATCAAGAGATGAGTCAACCAACTTATTACAAGTGTATTCGGAAAACATTGATGTTTCAGGACGCGATAGAAAGTAAAAGTGCGTGGTAATCAGTAGGAAGCACACATCCAATAGTAGAAGCCAAAAGACAAAACTCACGACGTTTGTTGTCTTTGTATTTATAAGATTATTATTATTGGACTTTATTTATTTGTATGTAGAACGGAACGTAACACAAAATCAACAATAGGACAATTATTTAACGGCGAGGTTCAGATATAATTATGACAGCTGACCTCATGTCTAGAATACGATCATCACCAAGCAGTCAATCCACTCAGTCAACTTCCAAATCAAACAAAAGCAACTAATCTAAACAAATAACTAACAAAAAATGTGTTGTTTTAGCTCTGGCCTGGTGATGCGTGCCAGTGGACAGAAGGCAGGAACCGTCCGGTGTACAATCGCTGTTTCCAACATTTACACTTCTTCTTTTGGCGATACCAACACTTGACTTGATGTTTCGCTAAAATATGCAACAATCAGTAAGTACCTAGCTATAACACATCCATCACAGTGAGACTAGTGGCCAAGTGGTTAATAAACTGAACCGTCATTCAAGAGACACGCCATTGTCGACCATCCCGACAGGGGTGCATCGTGGTTTCTCTCTGTCGTTCAGTCTCTCAAAAACAGGCCACGACCGACTCCTTCCCACTATCCAAAAACACATAACACAATAACATTTCATCTCATCATCCCATCATCCCATTCTTCATCCACTGACGCCAATAGATCTTGGTCATCAGTACAATGCGTCGTTGAACCCAATATGAATAAATGAATGAATAAAGAACCGAGACGAGTAGCCGAGTGGTAATACACTGAACCGTCATTCAGGAGACCCGAGGTTCGATTCCCGCCGTGGTCGACCATCCTGACAGGGTTTTTCGTGGTTCACCTCAGTCGTTCAGGTCAATACTGGGATGGTTCCTTAACAATAGGCCACGACCGACTCCTTCCCACCATCCAAAACACCTGATGAAATAACCTCTCATCTCATCATCCCATCATCTCATTAGATGAGCGTAGCGAAGATTCCATTCCACATACCGACAAAAATGGGCTTCGTTTTAAGTTGTTTTTTGTAATTTTGTGCGCGGCATACAGGTCAGGAAAAAATATCTATCGACTTGAAACTTTTCCTACATATTTCTGTTATACCAGAATAGGTTGAGATTATTTGTCAGAAAAATCGGTCGGAAGGTTTTTCCTAAAAAATCGAAAAGTTTGAAAAATCCTCATAAGAATAACCCGTAGGAAAAATACTTGGAAAACAAGATTTCTTCAAAAGCTCTCAAATTTTCACCGAATATGAAGAATACCGTTATACACCTTTTCAGAGATTTTTGCAACAATCGGATAACAAATAACGAAGAAAACGCATTCAAAACGTATTTTCACTTCAAACAAAGCCATTAAGGAAAACTTTAAGGAAAAGCGTTCTACACTTGTAAGGTTGTCTGCCAACATGACAGAAGATAATATCACAGTTGTGCTAATTGGTTAGTTCATTAGTTACGGTATATTAATTAGTTGGGGTGGTGAGATCGCCCTTGTGGAGCCCCGTCCAAACGATCCTATCTTTCATCCATAGCCTCGATTAGGAAACAATGATTGTGGATCAAGTTTCGATGTTACTAAAATAAATATATATATATATGTATATATATATGTATATATATATATATATATATATATATATATATATATATATATATATATATATATATATATATATATATATATATATATATATATATATATATATATATATATATATAT
>OZ023337.1:2710245-2752514 GCA_964007535.1 Brachyptera risi
ATATATATTTATATATATATATATATATATATATATATACATATATATATATATACATATATATATATATATATATATATATATATATATATATATATATATATATATATATATATATATATATATATATATATACATACATATATGTATATACATATATATATATATATATATATATATATATATATATATATATATATATATATATATATATATATACATGTATATATATATATATATATATATATATATATATATATATATATATATATATATATATATATATATATATATATATATATATATATATATAAATAACCAATTCAAAGATATAAGTTGATATAAGTAGCTCATCCATCAACGCGGAAACACATAATGCGTTTGCCTAGTATCTGTATGTAACAGTAAGCTGTGATGTAAAAATCGATAGATAAAATATCGAGTGTTACTGTTACATAAACAAGTGATGTTTCCACCTTTGATATTTGACTCATTATCAGTTTCGACAAATGTTGTCGGCATCTTGCACGGTCCAAGTTGCATGATAATGTATATCTGTGAAATCCCCCTGGCGGTAACTTCTTGCCCTATGGCGCCTGAGGACGTCTTGACCACGTGACCTAGTGCCTGAACACAGCTGACGAGCCGGCGAGACTCCCTATTGATTGCCGTGTTGACTCATAGGGGCGCCCTCAATACACACCCACCCTTGACTCACGCACGGCCACTGAGGTCACATCGAGCGGTCGATCAACCTAATAACACACTCAGGGGCGGATTGGGGAAAAAAAGCAGCCCGGGCAAATGCACAAAAGCGGCCCACATTGCATCGGCCTCTTTGTTGATATTGCGCCCCCCCCCCCCCTCGACCAAAAATTAGAAACGTTTTATCATGGACTTTTAATAGTAATTGCTATTCAAATTACTTGGTTTTATAGTGAATTTACTTTCTGAACATTATTTTCATAATAAAGTGTAATCTCAAAGAATCGCCTTCATCTAAGATGCAATATAAGTTATGTCTGGTTTGTAGCCTACATTTACACAGTTATAAAAGTGACTTCTTTCTTAACAAACTACTTTTCGCAGCGATCCTGTCAATAATTTTGTCGTTGTCCAAATGTGTTGATATTGATTTTTCGCTGGCCATCAACATAAAAGCTTCATTCAAGATGTTCTTGTGTAAGGGTGCTGCAAAGTCGTTTTTTTTTTTTACAAATTTGAGAGTTGAGAAGCTTCTTTCACATGCTACTTGTATCGAAGACAGTGAGAATAACAGTTTATATGCCAGGAAAATGGTCTTATAAGCTTCACTGAATAAATTATACCACCTAAGAAGTTGGAAAACGCACTGGGCACATTTTTTACACGATCTGCACGAGCGATTTGCAGCTGCACTCTCGTTGTTGTTGCGATTGCTGTCAATAATCCCGTCTTCATCGTTTTCGTCGTCAAATTCATCGCCATTATTAGCAGAACTCACTGCAGAAGCATATGTTTCTGGCACTGTTGATTTCAAATTTTTCCAGTTTATCGCCAAGTTTTGAAGCTCGTTTTAAAGATTGGTGGGTGTAGCTGTTTTGTCGAATTCAACTGAGAGACCACTCAGTTTTTCTGACGAGTTTTTAGGACAATTATTGATCATGTCTTCAAAATTTTTAGGGTCTAGACAGGCAAAGTCAGCGTACAAAGCACCATTTGTTTGGAACCTTGACTGCATACTCTCAACTGCTTCATATAATATAACGTTGTGGACTTAAAGTTCATACTTTTTCTTTTGCCTTTTTTTCGTCGGGTGTGCGTTCGTTACAATCAGCTCGCCGCCGTCGAACTCGAATATTGGGTAAAACGTTGTCGACAACCACTGTTTCGTACTCCGATTCCGAATCGTCGCTAACATCACCAAGTTTTGCATTTGCCCATGACACAAATTATTTGCGGCTAGTTGTTATTTCTGCCATATAACTCTGCATAGCAAACGTTATTCGCCGAACCATCCCGAACGAATCCGGTCGGTGGCCCGCGACCCAATCGTCTACTCGGACCAACGATTCTGTGTAATTTTATTATTAATTTTTTTGTCAACGTGGCCTTAGTACTTTGTAAAATTGCAATTCTGCCACTTTTTTCCAAGTAAATCATTCTGTTAGAGAGGCCCACCGCACAAGGCGGCCTACCAACAGACAACAGGCGGCCGGCCTGATGAATGACACGAATAATGCGGCCCAAATTCGAATAATAATTCATCTAAGCTCCTCCATTTGAATTAAACCTACTGGCCACTAAGCGGCCTTTTTGCCTTCAGCTGTATTAAAAATAATCATAATTTCATCAATGACGGCGAAAAAAACAATAACTTCAATTATTATATATTATGCCTGCCAGTTGTACTAAAGTTTTCGTAATTTTTAGAAATTATAATTATTTTTAAGTTTTCAAGAAATTATAAGCGGCCCAAATTACGTCAAGACCGACCGGCCCACCGGGCATTTGCCCGGTTGCCCTTATGGCCAATCCGCCCCTGAACACACTCATTCATTTTATATCGGGTTTAACGACGTATTGTACTGATTACTGAGATCTATTGGCGTCGGTGAATGATGAATGAGATGATGGGATGATGAGATGAAAGGAAGGTTATTTCTCCAGGGGATTTTGGATAGTGGGGAGGAGTTGGTCGTGACCAATTGTTAAGAAACCATCCCAGCATTGACCTGAACGACAGAGGGAAACCATGATGCACCACTGTCAGGATGGTCGTCCATGGCGGGAATCGAACCCCGGTCTCCTGAATGACGGTTCACTGTATTAACCACTCGGCCACACGTCTCAGTAATATACTCATTCGCACTGAAACTAGAAGGCAATGTGCATACGCACTCCACGTATAGTCTATGACACAAATGACGGTTGAATGTGTGTACATTTTATTTTTTTTTAAATTTAAATTTCGAACTAGAACATTCCATTATGTTTCACCGCATGTGTACATTTGCGGTCACTTAATGTTCTTTCTCAAAATTAAAATTAAATCGATGCACGTTTTACCGCTCAATTTTTCATTTCTTCATTTACCGGTATGGGCCTTCTTAGTTTTACCGACGCACTGTACTGATGAACAATGTCTTTGGGTGTCGGTGAATAATGAATGAAATGAAATGATGAAGAAATGTGATGAAAGCTAATGTTATAACGTGTTTTCGGATGGTGGGAAGGAGTCGGTCGTGGGCTACTGTTCCAGTATCAACATAAAGACAGAGGGAAACCACGATCTGCCAGGATGGACGATCATGTCGGGAATCGAACCCCGGTATCTTGAATGACGGTTCAACATGCTAGCTACTCGACCACCCGTCCAAGTTTCACATAATCAAGATGCATTGAGGGTTGCGTTGGTTTACCGGTTTCAGATGTTGACTCAACTTCCTATCCCTCCCATGTTGAAAACGTGTTCCAATTCACGGGCCACATTTTAAGAACTGTCGATTATGCGTAGACAAGTGGTGATAAAAGGAACTAACTTTACGTTCACGCCAGCTCAGGTAATAACAGCTGTCATCAAGTTTGTCAGTCTGTCAGCTGTTTCTACAAAACAGCACTAGATAGAGCAGTGATCTTTGGTTCTCAGAAAAGTACTCAGGAAATGGAACGTGTTTTCGAATTAGTGAAGTCACCATCTCCAACCGGCAAACCAACGCAACCCTCAATGCATCTTGCGGCAAACCAACGCAACCCTCAATGCATCTTGCGGCAAACCAACGCAACCCTCAATGCATCTTGCGGCAAACCAACGCAACCCTCAATGCATCTTGCGGCAAACCAACGCAACCCTCAATACATCTTGCGGCAAACCAACGCAACCCTCAATGCATCTTGCGGCAAACCAACGCAACCCTCAATGCATCTTGCGGCAAACCAACCCAACCCTCAATGCATCTTGCGGCAAACCAACGCAACCCTCAATGCATCTTGCGGCAAACTAACGCAACCCTCAATGCATCTTGCGGCAAACTAACGCAACCCTCAATGCATCTTGGTCTCACAGATAAGACTGTCTCCCCAAGGTGTTGCCCAGTAGGACACCGCTGTAATTGGAGACGTCAGGTCGGGGGGTGAGTTAGCGGCAAGGAAACACTATTGATTGTGTGAGTCATGCATCTGTCCTCACTTCTCGTCTGTTGACGCACGGAACGTCAGCTGCTCCCCCTCCCCCCCCCCCCCCAAGCACACACCCCTTGCATACTTGATGCATGCACTCTCTGCATGCAGTTGACGAGTGCTGGCGCCGCTGCTGCAGACATTGTCGAGTGTCATACGACTTTACCCTACAACTATTGCTATTTATTCACTTCTGTCTGTCCATGTGGATTTCAATACAATTAATACGAGATTAAAGCCTGAATCTCTCCCCAAGGAAACTCGTCTGGCTACTATATTGTAGTGAACCATCCCGGCATTAGCTTAGGCTACAGAGGGAAACCACGATACACCTCTGTGAAGATGGTCGGTGGCGGGGATCGAACCAGTTCCGATATGTACTGTACCATCACCTTCCGGATCACAAGAAGCGAGCGCGATAACCACTGAGCTTATTGAATCTCTACCTCACGGAAATTCTATTCCATTAAAACTCTTCCCCTGGTAAACAATTGATAAAACTCGACTTCGCGGAAATTGTTCGGCAATAAAACTGTTCTCGACGTAGAGTGTTTACCGCTGTGCTACCAGTGCCGGTGCGAATGTTAGGGGGGGGGGGGTGACGAACAGACAGTGCCCATGACAGGTCACGCTAGCGTGGGGTCGCGTGTTGACCAAGCGTGTGTCATGACACATCGATTAGTGCAAGTCGCTCACCCGTTGGTGATGTCAGTCGGTGAATTACAATTTGTAAATCACGGTGTAAATCACAAATCGATGGAAATTTACAAATTAGTTCAAATTAAACAATTTACTGAGACGCGTGGCTGAGTGCTAATACACTGAACCGTCATTCGGGAGACCGGGGTTCGATTCCCGCCATGGTCGACCATCTTGACAGGGTTTTTTGTGGTTTCCCTCTGTCGTTCTGGTTGATACTGGGATGGTTCCTCAATAACAGGCCACGAGCGACTCCTTCCCACTATCCAAAAATACCTGATAAAATAACCTTTCATCTCATCATCCCATCATCTCATATATCATTTACCGACGCCAATAGATCTTAGTCATCAGTACAGTGCGTCGTTAAACCCAATATATAAAACAAAAAATGCGTGGTAAACTACTATTGTAATTCACCATAAATTACCATAATTATCAGAAAATCACTGTAAGTTACACTTTTTTTCATTATTATGAATTCGCTCTTGTGCTATCATTTTCAAATGCAGTCATTTCAGGACATTTCTTCAATTTTTCATTTTTCATTCATTCAATTCAAATGATTGTTCATTCGTTGATTAATAAATGTCACTTCTTTTCGGTGAAATTACCGCGTAATTTACCAAATGTTAAATTACCGGTAATTCCACAACACTATCCCCCGTACAGACACGGCCGACACCTCACCGCTGTGGTCACGTGATTCTCGTAGCGGCACGACAGCTTCATGCTCACACTTTACACGCTGGGTGCGAATCATACGAGCCAGTCTAGGCCGTCTAGGCTCTTTAGGCCGTCTAGGCTCTTTAGACCGTCTAGGCCGTCTAGGCTCTTTAGGCCGTCTAGGCTCTTTAGGCCGTCTAGGCCGTCTAGGCTCTTTAGGCCGTCTAGGCTCTTTAGACCGTCTAGGCTCTTTAGGCCGTCTAGGCTCTTTAGGCCGTCTAGGCTGTCTAGGCTCTTTAGACCGTCTAGGCTCTTTAGGCCGTCTAGGCTCTTTAGGCCGTCTAGGCCGTCTAGGCTCTTTAGGCCGTCTAGGCTCTTTAGGCCGTCTAGGCTCTTTAGGCCGTCTGGGCTCTTTAGGCCGTCTAGGCTCTTTAGGCCGTCTAGGCCGTCTAGGCTCTTTAGGCCGTCTAGGCTCTTTAGGCCGTCTAGGCTCTTTAGGCCGTCTAGGCTCTTTAGGCCGTCTAGGCCGTCTAGGCTCTTTAGGCCGTCTAGGCTCTTTAGGCCGTCTAGGCTCTTTAGGCCGTCTGGGCTCTTTAGGCCGTCTAGGCTCTTTAGGCCGTCTAGGCCGTCTAGGCTCTTTAGGCCGTCTAGGCTCTTTAGGCCGTCTAGGCTCTTTAGGCCGTCTAGGCTCTTTAGGCCGTCTAGGCCGTCTAGGCTCTTTAGGCCGTCTAGGCCGTCTAGGCCGTCTAGGCCGTCTAGGCTCTTTAGGCCGTCTAGGCTCTTTAGGCCGTCTAGGCTCTTTAGGCCGTCTAGGCCGTCTAGGCTCTTTAGGCCGTCTAGGCTCTTTAGGCCGTCTGGGCTCTTTAGGCCGTCTGGGCTCTTTAGGCCGTCTAGGCTCTTTAGGCCGTCTAGGCTCTTTAGGCCGTCTAGGCTCTTTAGGCCGTCTAGGCTCTTTAGGCCGTCTAGGCTCTTTAGGCCGTCTAGGCCGTCTAGGCCGTCTAGGCCGTAAGGCCGTCTAGGCCGTCTAGGCCGTCTGGGCTCTTTAGGCCGTCTAGGCTCTTTAGGCCGTCTAGGCTCTTTAGGCCGTCTAGGCCGTCTAGGCTCTTTAGGCCGTCTAGGCTCTTTAGGCCGTCTAGGCTCTTTAGGCCGTCTGGGCTCTTTAGGCCGTCTAGGCCGTCTAGGCTCTTTAGGCCGCCTGGCTCTTTAGGCCGTCTAGGCTCTTTAGGCCGTCTGGGCTCTTTAGGCCGTCTGGGCTCTTTAGGCCGTCTAGGCTCTTTAGGCCGTCTAGGCTCTTTAGACCGTCTAGGCCGTCTAGGCCGTCTAGGCTCTTTAGGCCGTCTAGGCTCTTTAGACCGTCTAGGCCGTCTAGGCCGTCTAGGCTCTTTAGGCCGTCTAGGCTCTTTAAGCCGTCTAGGCTCTTTAGTCCGTCTAGGCTCTTTAGTCCGTCTAGGCTCTTTAGGCCGTCTAGGCTCTTTAGGCCGTCTAGGCCGTCTAGGCCGCCTGGCTCTTTAGGCCGTCTAAGCAGGCTCTTTAGGCCGTCTAGGCTCTTTAGACCGTCTAGGCCGTCTAGGCTCTTTAGGCCGTCTAGGCTCTTTAGGCCGTCTAGGCCGTCTAGGCTCTTTAGGCCGTCTAGGCCGTCTAGGCTCGTTAAGCCGTCTAGGCTCTTTAGGCCGTCTAGGCTCTTTAGACCGTCTAGGCTCTTTAGGCCGTCTAGGCTCTTTAGTCCGTCTAGGCTCTTTAGTCCGTCTAGGCCGTCTAGGCTCGTTAAGCCGTCTAGGCTCTTTAGGCCGTCTAGGCCGTCTAGGCTCGTTAAGCCGTCTAGGCTCTTTAGGCCGTCTAGGCTCTTTAGGCCGTCTAGGCTCTTCAGGCCGTCTAGGCTCTTTAGGCCGTCTAGGCTCTTTACGCCGTCTAGGCTCTTTAGGCCGTCTAGGCTCTTTAGGACGTCTAGGCTCTTTAGGCCGTCTAGGCTCTTTAGGCCGTCTAGGCTCTTCAGGCCGTCTAGGCTCTTTAGTCCGTCTAGGCTCTTTAGGCCGTCTAAGCAGGCTGTTTAGGTCGTCTAGGCTCTTTAGGCCGTATAGGCTCTTTAGGCCGTCTAGGCTCTTTAGACCGTCTAGGCCGTCTAGGCTCTTTAAGCCGTCTAGGCTCTTTAGGCCGTCTAGGCTCTTCAGGCCGTCTAGGCTCTTTAGGCCGTATAGGCTCTTTAGGCCGTCTAGGCTCTTTAGTCCGTCTAGGCTCTTTAGGCCGTCTAGGCTCTTCAGGCCGTCTAGGCTCTTTAGGCCGTCTAGGCTCTTCAGGCCGTCTAGGCTCTTCAGGCCGTCTAGGCTCTTTAGGCCGTCTAGGCTCTTTAGGCCGTCTAGGCTCTTTAGGCCGTCTAGGCTCTTTAGACCGTCTAGGCTCTTTAGGCCGTCTAGGCTCTTTAGTCCGTCTAGGCTCTTTAGGCCGTCTAGGCGCAGCTAACTTTTCCTGCATTTCTTGCATGAGAGCAAATAAATCATTACCATTATGATATATTACATTATCATTATAATTTCATTATAATTATTATTGCATCACTAATATTGATCATTGGCGCTGATAACCAAGCCTCAAAACATCACTAACCAACTATTATTAATCAGCCTGTAGTTATTTCAGTCAATATAGTTATAGTTTTTATATTTTTGACAAGTATTTTGTGTGCTTCTTTTATAATGTATACTTGTATTTACTTTTAATGTAAATAAGCTTCGTGTCACAATAAAATTCAAGTGAAAACATGAATTATTGTGACATAAAGCCTTTCTACTACACTCTTGTTTTAATTACACAATTGAAAGTCAGTAACATTGTGCATGCGTTCACAACCCATGAGTAAAACCTGTAGTAAACCCTATTCGACACTAAAAGTAACAAGAGATTGCGCTAGTGTCGTCGAAAAAATTCCATTATGGCGGCTGAAACGAGGATACATGGTTGATTAGCACTATTGGTTCCATGTACAATGGCAGGCGCACCGATGTCAAATAAGGGATTTCTCGATAATATGTAGGCTTACACGATACTTTAATATTTAGAATTAGTGTACAGTTAAAAAAAACATTCATCTTGGCCAAATTCAACCCCGAACTTTGTGTATTCTTAGCTTCATTCGATATCTATTATTTGATGGAAGTGAAGATATAATTGATTGAGCTCAAGTCTGATTTCTCAGGAAACATGACCAAGAAGATTTCTATAGTAGATCGAAATATTTAAAATCGACTTGCATGAAAATTGTTGCGTTCTATAAAATTAATCTTCCAAACTATGATTCATCTGTCTAGCTAAGCTTGACAAAAACTGTTGTCATTTTCATTTCATTCAACAAAAATGTGACATATTTGTAGGCCTACTCAACATCCTTTTATTCATTATTTGAAATTATATTGTTTTTGATTCGTCTTTACTGTACTTTACCTAATTTCAGCAGTACTGACAAAATAAAAAATTTGCCACAATAATAAAAATCACCCACTACATTTTCTCCCCTAGGCCCACTCCCCCTTGGTACAAAGCTGAGAAATTTTGTGGGCAGGATAGGCCTATTATTCAACAAAATTATTATACAGACTGGAAGTAGACCCGGATTAGAATACCTTTCTTATTATTAAACACTGCCGACACAAAATGACCTCGCTGTCGACATGCCTCAACCTAACATTCATTGAAAAGTCAATTTGAAAATTATGCACAATTGCTAGAGAATACAACATATTGCTGATATTAATATACCAATAAAACGCTGAATCTCATTGTTGACCTTATAGTCATCATACAATACCATATGAATAATAAAATGCCTGTATGATTGACTAAACTATGAACTTATCATCACCGAGTTTGGTGATGAAAGATTAGCTTTATTCCACAAAGAAATCACACTGGCATCAGCGATGTCAAGCACTGTCCAGGCAATCCTCTCACTGGATGGCTATACGGGACTTTTCCCGATCAATTACGTCGATTTTGACATTATATTTTTGTAGAAATGGGATAGCCGGGTATAGCCATTTCATGTGCTGCACGTGTGTAACCTATCCTCGTTTCAACAGTTCACATTTTCTCCGCCGCGCGCGTATCTGCAACTTTTAGTGTCGAATAGGGGGACGCAAAAAGCGTCGATACAGGCCTTTAGCTCCCGACACACGGTGGGTAAACGGTAGGACCAATCAGTCTAATTCTTTTTCCAATAAAACAACAGTGAGTAGGCCTATATCTGTGCCTCTACGATAGTGAAAATCATAATTCTATATCATATAACTCTGAAAAAATCGTAAAAACAATGAAAAACAGGAAGAAACATGTTGATTTTTGACAATTATATTGAAAGGGTTGAAAACATACTACGAACTAAAGCTCTTCGTACGAGCACGTATTGAATTCTAGTGATCATCTAACCGAAAACTGTAAGTTGATACGGTTTTCCGTTGCCGACTTGGGCCCCGAACGTCTGCAATCAAGCTGCTAGGCAAGATGTAAAGCGGAGGCCGCTTCTAAGTGAAAATAAAACTGAAAATATATATACGCTGTCGCATGGCTGCTTCGATCTTTATTCGATCTCAGATCAATCGTGAGCTAAATAACCTATTCGACTATAACATAGGCGGTCCATGCATTTGCACACAACAGTCGGCCTATCTACAATCGCAAACCAGATATAACAATAGCGATAAAGCTGATTGTCAAAGTCGAGCCGCCGCCATATTTGTCATGTGACGTCACAGGTCAATAACAGCTGACGAGTCACCATTCAGATATAGCCTACACATGTATCCACGCGAGGTGGAGGCTCGAACCTCCCGAGCGCTAGCGGTGTGGGATAGGGGGGACGGTCGCTCGGAACCATCTCTCGTTAATACAAGCTCCTAATTGTTCGTACCTATAAGCCTACCACGCTACATGAGTCGCCGAAAACAACCCAAAAATGTATATGAAATTATCATCGATAATGATATTTCTACTATGTACTAGGCAAACGCGAAATATGCGTTGTTAGATGAGCGAGATATCTGAATAAGGTATAATAAGTCCTACATTTGCTACTTTATCGACTCTGGTATTCTACACACTTTGTACTTCATTTAATTGCTACATTATCTTCTCTGGTATTCTACACACCTTGACGAATATGAAAAATATTTAATGCTTGGGCAAATATCGAATCTAGGAAGCGGTGAATCTTGGCTCATTTCCATATATTTGATGTATAAAAACAGTTATTTGAATTTTTTTCTTCGAAACGGCTGGTTAAAATTGCTTACAAAATGGTGGTTATGTGTATCATTTATGTTTAAACACTAAGAGAAAATTTTATTTCTCTCGGAGAGGTTTCATTTTTTCAAATTTTCTCACTCAGCCTAATCTTGTGGGTTTTTTAAAAACTTTGACATGATATTTCTCAAAATCTAATCAACCGATTCATTCCAAAAACTACACAGTTCTAAGTTGTAAAAGTTGGCCCGTACAAAAAAGTTTCATGTTGATCAGTCAAACCATGTGACCTGTGCAGTGTCCACAAACAAACAAACAAACAAAAAACACACAGACAAAGCTCCATAAGAGTGGGATGGAATCTTCGCTACGCTCATCTAATTATTGTATAATTGGGTATTTTATTCACTTCCTCGAGTTCTCTCTTCCTATGTTGATTGCATTTTTCTCTACTCACTACAACTGCAATTCGAATATAATTTTGTTGATTTATCCTATTTTGTTCATTCTTACACGTTCTCGTCAATGTGCTTCATTGTATTGTTATTATATTTTATTATCAGGAAGGTATTTTATTTTCTCATTGCATTATATTCAAGTGAATTGTTATTATATATCTCCACAGATAAACCCCTATGATATGCACACATTCAGACACAATTTTTGATCATTTGTAAATAATGTTCCTATTATTTATATTATTACTGCCCATACTGTTACTTTCTCACGATTTTCTACCACCATTGTTATACTATACATTTATATGTTGGAATTATTATCGTTATTGAAATATTTTACTTAATTCATTATCATTGATAATAGTAGGGCTTTTTTTCTTCTCAAATTATTTATATTTTATTATCATTACCCACCCCCTCCCTCTCTCTCTCTCTCTCTCTCCCTCCCTACCTCCCTTCCTCCCCCCCCCCCCTCTCTCTCTCTCTCTCTCTCTCTCTCTCTCTCTCTCTCTCTCTCTCTCTCTCTCTCTCTCTCTCTCTCTCTCTCTCTCTCTCTCTCTCTGACCTACTTTTAAGTCATACACCAATTATATATATAAGAATAGCAAATCATACAATTTGAGATAAGTGCATATACATTCAACTCGAGATGTACCGTTGTACCCACGAGGTTCCGAGCGGCCGTCCCCCCTATCCCCCACGACTAGCGGTCGTGTGTTTCGCGCCGCCACTGCCGTGTCCAGCCACACAGTGGGGGTCTAATTGACCGCAGACCGCAGATAGGACGGACCACCTCCAGACTGCCAGCTCGAGACCACCGGTCGATAGGGCATGGGGATAGGGAAGACGGACGATCGGGACAATCCAATACCAACACAACAAACACGAATAGCAACGTGGCTGTGGCATTGTGACGAGATTTACGATTAGAAACGCAACCACATGTTTCAAAGAACTTCAATATCCGATGATGCGACAAGTTTATCGTGGGTACAAGACTAGTAGGCCTAGCATGGGCCGGTTCTCTTCAACGACGACCAATGACTTATACAAGTACAAACAAGATTAACCTATATATTATACATGCAAGTAGGGGCCTACATTAGGTATAATATCAATATTATTATAATATAGAATAAATAAGCTGGCAGAAAGCCCAGACCTATATAGCTCAACATAATACACTAACCCAACTCACAGCACTCTACGTCCAAATTATAGTTAATTTAATAATGATATGCATTATATTATTACTCGAATCAGAATAGTTATACTTTTATACAATCTTTGGAACTCATATGATTCACAAACTAAATACGCCATCACCGTACCTGTAATTAGTTTGTATCAGTATATAGGCATAAAATGCATACACTCTCCAAACACACATGTAGTCTATGAAAAAATTGGCGGTAAAAAGTGGGTTGGTTTTTTTTTAATATACAATTGTTAGATGAGCGTATGCGAAGACTCCATCCTACTCTGATGGAGCTTTGTCTGTGTTGCACTGCACAGGTCGCAGGGTTTGACTGATCGACACGAAACTCTGTACATGCAAACTTATCCAACTTGGAACTGGATAGTTTTTGGGGTGAATCGGTCGGACCGTTTTGAGAAAATATCATCTCAAAGTTTCTGAAAACCCCATTAGACTAGGCTGGGCAAGAAAATTGGAAAAAATAAAATCTCTCCGAAAAAAATAAAATTTCCTGTGAATGTGTAGGCCTATACCTAAATGATACACATTATGACGATTTTGTGTGCCATTTGGACTATAGCGGTTTTGAAGGAATTAATTCAAGAAATGGTTTTCATCCATCAAATAGATAAAAATTATAGCAGAATTATCATGTTGCCAAGATTGACTGGTTTCTCGACTCGATATTTGCCTACCGTAACAATCAAGTATATTTTATATGCGTCAAGGTGTGTAGAAGTTTAGAATAAACGAGAGTCGATAAAGTAGCAAAGGTAAAACTACTCTAACGTTAAATCCAGATATCTTGCTCATCTTACAACGCATGCTGCGTTTGCCAAGTAAATTCGAACGAAATCAAGATACATACCCCTTTGTGAGAGCGAGTGTTCAATATTACTGTTTGATGCAATCCATCACTCCTCCATTGTCCCTCTCACGCATCTCGCACCCCTGCTCGTCCCACTGCCACCCCGAGCCGACCGGCTGCTCCGAGCCGTCAGCGCGCGCATGTTCACGGTACACGACGAAGCGCTCGATGGACTGTGACGGTAGCAACAGGTGGGGCCATTGTCTACAGGAGGCACTGCCTACCTTTGGCTCACTTGTCACCAGCCAATTAGCACAAGTCGCTTTAGCATACCTTGTGGGGAAAACTGTCAATATTCTCTGAGAAGAATAACTCTCGACCACTTTCAGTGTTTTGGAGCGTTATTTCAGAGTTCTTTCAACAACATAACTAGGCCTACAGCTAATTCACTCTGGAAGAAGAACTGTCAAAATACTCTGAAAAGAATAACTCTCAACCACAACCTCCTAGATTTACACACACAGCCTGTCCAATCGCCATAAATCTTCATTTCGAATAGAATTGAAATCACCGCTAGGTAGCAGCAGCACCTGAAGGTCAAAAAATGCAGTAAATAACACAGTAGAGATAGGGATAGATATTTGTTAAACTTGCAATTATTAATTTATTATTGCATTCGGAACTCTCATGATCACACAAACTGTGTGAAAATATGTTAGTGACATGGTGTGAAAATTTCAATTCGGTTAATTAGAATATTAAGCACAAAGTCAATATTCATGTCTGGAATTGTATCATCAGCTAGCTGGTCATTTCCTAGAAAGTGGGATGGGCCCAGCGAGCTGTCATGTTCTTTGGTCAAGTTGAATCTAGGCCATCTTCATTGTTTGTCAAATCATAGTCGAGTTAGAATGCATTGTCTTACATCACATTCCAATTATAGTACTCATAGGCCTAGCTGTATATAGCCTCACAAAGAAATCAGTGTTTTGCCATGGTCCTGAATAACATTTTTAATTTTGGGGTTTAAAATACTACTGGTATTCATTTCAGTACGGTACCGTATCGATGTAGGCCTAAGCTTAGGCTGAGTACTAATATAATTATAAGCTTGTATGTAGGCTTACAGTTTATTAGCAAATGCATCTAGAACTATGGGGAATATCAGCCAAACCGGCATATTCAGCGCAGTGGTTGACGCGCTCGCTTCATGCGATCCGGGAGGTGAACGGACATACCGGAGCTGGTCTTATCCCCGTCACCGTCCATCTTTACAGGTATTTTTGTGGTTTCCCTCGGTTGTCTAGGCTAATGCTGGGATGGTTCCTACAATGTAGGCCGCAACTGCTTCCTTCCCACTACCATTGACTATAATAACTACGTAGGCCTGTAATAACTACAAACTCAATGCCACTACCCAAGAACTACCTTAAAAACCTTCATCTCATCATCTCATTAATCATTCATCCGACGCAAAAGATCTTAGTTACCATTATAGTGCGTCGTTAAGACCCAATATAAATATATATATATATATATATATATATATATATATATATATATATATATATATATATATATATCAATGAAGCGCCGCCAGTCTTACAAACCGAAACAAACTTGTAAGAACGTTACAAGATTCCTCAGTAGGCCTACTGGTACGGCCCAGAATAGTATGTTGCTTTCGATGATCATTCGAGCTTATTGAAGTTACAAAACTAACAACCACAACCATCTGAAAAAACGCAACTTCTGGAAATAACACAGGAACATCATATTTACATTTGTTTATTGAAAAATTACCATTATAAACATGTGACAGTAATGTTGATGTATGTCTTAGGCACAACACATATTGTCGTCAGTCTATCATTTTGTCGTCCAACATTATATTAGCTGTCTATACTCTATTCAACCCTTGTTTAGACTGACATTGTCTTGACAATAACAGTGGCTCACATGTCATTCCCCAACTAGACTTTAGTATTGTATAAGCTATTGGGCCCAGGGCCTAATAAAGTTATGATGAACATACTGAGTGTCCGATACAAGCTAGCCTTCTTTACAATACAAACGATACATCATTCATGGCCTCATAGGTATTCAGTGGTTACATGATCTCACAGCGAACAAGTGTAATTGTTCACAAAATGAGCTTGGGCCCAAGTCTGGATAAACATGAGAAGCAGCCACAACCATGACAACATGGATGTGACAGACCTCGATGTGATCATCATTCTCGGTCGGGTACAGATGATATCGCCGATACTAATTTGACGAAAAGACCGGAAATCATTCACTTCCATGATGTACATCAACCACCCTTTCCTTTCTCTCTGGCATTTTCACATTTTTCCTAGAAGTAGTGAGATGAGTAAAGAGAGTGATTGGGATATAGCAGCACTTTGAACAATCGGTAAGTATGTGGGTGAGGAAGATCTCCTGTTAGTTGCTGGCATTATCTGCTAGGAAGGTAAAGAACAGGAATAATTAGGTTCAATGCAAAAGTGATATACATTTAGTAAGAAGTGTTTACCGGCAACTAGAAAGGTAACAATCGTCACATATAATGAAGCCATAGTAACTTGTGGCAGCTTTGCGGTGTCTGCACTACGATAGTTTGAAGAATACTTTTCAACGTTATAGGCCTAGGCCTACTGCTTGTTATTAATGTAACAATAAGGTAGACCAGACTAGTGGTAGGCCTATATTAAACCTAATTTTATTAATACCCACTTGTTATAATTACAATTGAACTTATTTCTAGTACTATTTAAATTTAAATTGCCATATAAGTGTAGGCCTACCTACCTACCGGCATTGGATTTATAGGACTATAAACTCAATGCTACCGGTACCTCAAATTTGAGAGGAAATTAATTTCAGTAGCCTAACAGTAGCCTTACTTAATTGAACCATTAACTTCAAGTCGATGCTCAAATTGAACTAGACCATTGATAAAGCAGGCCTAGCAGTGCTGAGTCTGAATAGATTTGAATTGATAATTATGATCAGAACATTGAATTGACAGTGTTTCTTACAAAAAAATGACCTTTAATAGTGACATTTGTAATATATGTAATAGTGACATTTGACATAAAATGGCTCTAAAGTCTTCCATCAAGGACTATCACTTCTAAAAGAATGTAATAATTCAATACAGCTGCTTGTAACGTCTTGATGTTTATCTTAGTTGATGTCAGATTTTATAGTAGGCCTCTGATCTACAAATTGGCTGCAGCATATTACCTGTAGGCCTATCTCCATTATTCTGGACCATTCACCAAATGTAATCACATAATTATTGTTGCTTGAACTTGAAGTACAGTCTGGTATGCAACACTAGACCATTACAATTATAAATTGAACATTAATAGCAGAATTGTGTCATGAGTGCATGGAAAAGTATATGGAAGCAATGTTAAAAGTGACCTTCAAGTGGCGCCTCTAGCAGCAACTTTTTGCAACATGGTCCAGCATTAAATTTGGTACCATTGGACAGGCTGTGTGTTAACTAAACAAATAGAGGAGGTTGTGGTATAAACTATAACCTCTTGAGAGTGTTTTAAGAGTGTTTTGGGGCGTCATTTCAGAGTTTTAATCAACATAACTACCGCTAATTTACTCTGGAAGAAGAACTGTCAAAATACTCTGAAAAGAATAACTCTCAACTATAACCTCTTGAGAGTGTTTTAAGAGTGTTTTGGGGCGTCATTTCAGAGTTTTAATCAACATAACTACCGCTAATTTACTCTGGAAGAAGAACTGTCAAAATACTCTGAAAAGAATAACTCTCAACTATAACCTCTTGAGAGTGTTTTAAGAGTGTTTTGGGGCGTCATTTCAGAGTTTTAATCAACATAACTACCGCTAATTTACTCTGGAAGAAGAACTGTCAAAATACTCTGAAAAGAATAACTCTCAACTATAACCTCTTGAGAGTGTTTTAAGAGTGTTTTGGGGCGTCATTTCAGAGTTTTAATCAACATAACTACCGCTAATTTACTCTGGAAGAAGAACTGTCAAAATACTCTGAAAAGAATAACTCTCAACTATAACCTCTTGAGAGTGTTTTAAGAGTGTTTTGGGGCGTCATTTCAGAGTTTTAATCAACATAACTACCGCTAATTTACTCTGGAAGAAGAACTGTCAAAATACTCTGAAAAGAATAACTCTCAACTATAACCTCTTGAGAGTGTTTTAAGAGTGTTTTGGGGCGTCATTTCAGAGTTTTAATCAACATAACTACCGCTAATTTACTCTGGAAGAAGAACTGTCAAAATACTCTGAAAAGAATAACTCTCAACTATAACCTCTTGAGAGTGTTTTAAGAGTGTTTTGGGGCGTCATTTCAGAGTTCTTTCAACAACATAATAAACTCTCTTTCATCATTAACTCTCACCCCCAATTATCTTGTGATAGGCCCAACTATAACACGTGACAACTTGATAAATCCACCCCCCAATGAAGTTAGGGCTCCGCCGCCTGCGCACTCCCCCATATAACCTAGCTGTTGGTGGGGCGTAAAGCAGCATTGAAAGACAAGCTCTCGAGTGTGAGTGACAATGTTGCGTCATGCGACATCATACATTGTTGCAATCAGTGGAAAACAATGTCCATCGTCCCATCGCATTACCCTACATTAACCGACGCCAATAGATCTGTCATCATTACAGTGTGTCTTTAAACTACACACAAATGAAGGCAAGGTATATATGTGCAGCTAGACTTTGGGTATATATGTCGTTACCCGCGGCGGGCGTTGTTGTTATTGTTGTTGTTGCTGTTGTTGTTGTTGTGAGTAATCTAAATTGACGAAATAATACCTGACCTAACTAAGCAAACGCAGCATATGCGTTCCAAGATGAGCGAGATATCTGAATAAGGTACATAAGTCGTTAAAATAGTTCTACTTTTGCTACTTTATCGCCTCTGGTATTCTTCCCACCTTGACGCATATTAAAAACACTTCATTCTTGGGCAAATATTGAATCTAGGAAGCGGTGAATCTTGGCAACATAATTCTGCTATTATTCCTATATACTTGATGAATAAAAACACTTGATTTCAGAACGGCTGGTTTGAATTGCATACAAAATCGTGATATTGTGTACCATCCATATGTAGCCTACACATTCACAGAAATTTCATTTTATTTAGAGAGATTTTATATTTCAAATTGTATCGCCCAGCCTAATCTTACGGGGTTTTTAGAAACTTTGAGATGATATTTCTCAAAATCGGTCCCACCGATTCATTTCAAAAACTATACAGTTCTAAGTTGGATAAGTTTGAGTGTACAAAAAAGTTTCATGTTGATCAGTGAACCTGTGCAGTGGGCACAAACAAACACACAGACAAAGCTTTATAAGAGTGGGATGGCCAGTCTTCGCTACGCTCAAAGACAAACTGTTGAGTGTGAGTGACAATGTGACGACATGCCAAGAGGCTAACGACGGGTCTGCAGCCGCTGACCCGTCGTTAGCCTCTTGAGCGTGAGTGACAATGTGACGACATGCCAAGAGGCTAACGACGGGTCTGCAGCCGCTGACCCGTCGTTAGCCTCTTGAGTGTGAGTGACAATGTGACGACATGCCAAGAGGCTAACGACGGGTCTGCAGCCGCTGACCCGTCGTTAGCCTCTTGAGTGTGAGTGACAATGTGACGACATGCCAAGAGGCTAACGACGGGTCTGCAGCCGCTGACTCGTCGTTAGCCTCTTGAGTGTGAGTGACAATGTGACGACATGCCAAGAGGCTAACGACGGGTCTGCAGCCGCTGACCCGTCGTTAGCCTCTTGAGTGTGAGTGACAATGTTAAGAGGCTAACGAAGGGTCTGAAGCCGCTGACCCGTGAAGTCTACGCTCACGGGTCACGGCATTGCGCTGCTAATGGCTACACAACACCGGGTCAAAGGTCAACTACGACACAAGTACTTGCAGTACGGCTGGAATGCATGGTCACAGCTCGCGTAATGCTGTCAAGCTCAATATGCAAGCAACAAATGACTCGCCATGAATCAGGGTTCTGGAATCGCGCATCTTCACTACTTTCATTTCGTTTCTATTCTCATTTTTTGAAAATTATATATTCATAAAGGCTTTACGAGCGAGTTTTCTCAAATTCATTTTCTTTTCTCAAATTTTAAAATGACTCGTAATAATTTTTTTTTTTTAATAATATCGAAACTTGATAAAAAATCATTGTTCCCCAATTAAGGCTATGGATGAAAGATAGGATCGTTTGGACGGGGCACCACAAGGGCGATCTTACCACCCCATTTCGATTATTTAATACTAATGAACTTCAACACCAGGACTGCGCTGTCTGCGACCATAATTTTTCAAATTTTTCGAAATAAATCGAGGTTTTGATTATTAGACCTATAGGTATATTATTTGCTCAACGACCCCACCAACGGATAGGTTATACGGGGATACGAATGAGCGGGTGATAATGGAACTATACGAAGTGATGACAGGTGAAAAGGACGTTTACATTAACCCATACCTTATGCGGGATTCGAACCCACGGCCAACGGTGACTTCAATTTCTAAAGTGCTGCCTCAGCTGACTGAGCTACCGAGGGAGGCCAACTAATAGAGGTGATATTGTCATATGGCGCAAAGCGACTAATTTCAATTTTTGCATTCGTTCAAATGATATATAAAGGCTATACATGAGGTAAAGGGTTAGGGGTGAATGTTTTATCAACAACCCATTGAGAGTGTTTTGAGGCACTTTGACCAACAATTGCAGATCTTCGTGGGCAACTTGATGTAAGATCCATGTAATAACACTTGTCAGCATGTGGCTTCATTCAACAGAACTGAACAAGATCTGCCAGAAAAACAATTTCAGGATAGGAAATAAAATCACTCGCGATCCGACATATGACAAGTTTACATGAATCGAGTCATTCTGAAGGAATTGTTGACGATATTTATTGGATCTTGTTCAAATTATTCATTATATTTATTGGATATTTATTCATTGTTCATCATCAGTTGGCACTTGCTTATGAACTACAATAGGATGAATGAAAACTCATTTATATCAACCAAAAAAAAACATCAATTAAGCCACCCACTGTCAGTTAACTTCAATTAACCGTCAGTTAACGCACTGTTTTAAAAACTGAAGTCACATTGGGCAATCCTTTCACTTGATCGTTTCATCATCACCCGCTCATTCGTAGTCGTACCCCCGTATAGCCTAGCTGTTGGTGGGGTCTTTGAGCACCAATAAAAGTCACGATTTGACATCATTTTTCGCTGACTTCTAGCGCATCGTTTATACGGTCACTCTCAGCCGAATAATAGAGTCAACAATTCCTTCAAAACGTCACACGTGTAGCACACGTTCACATAGGCCTACAAAACCATCAAACCGGAAGTTCGATCTTACAGCAAGCAGACGAGAACTCTAGCATTTCTTGAAAAAAAAAAGAAAAAAATACACCCTGAAAATAAAACAGACTTTGGGCATTTAATGTATAGTTACTTACATAATGATACCTGATAGCGAATAGCTATATAAAGCATCGTGGGAAAAACTGGAAAATGAACGAAAATGCATATAAGTTATGTAAATCTCATCTGATGAGCTCGTACTTGGCAACTTTGTTAACAAATTACTTTATAATGCTGTGCACAATGCATGAATGAGACGGATTTCGACTGAAAGAAGTGAGTGTTGAGAGCTTGTAATCCATTCAACAGGTATTTCAATGACAAGTGTTTACTGTACAGCCGACACGGGTGGCTCAGTGGTAACAAGCTTGCTTCATGTGACCGGGAGATGAGGGTAGATCGGGCCACGTCACCGTTCATATCTTTCAAGAGGTTTTTCATTTTATTTATTCATATTGGTTTTAACGACGCACTGTAATGATGACCAAGCTCTATAGGCGTCGGTGAATGATGTATCAGATGATGGGATGATGAGATGAAAGGTTATTTCATTAGGTGTTTTGGATGGTGGGAAGGAGTCGGTCGTGGCCTGTTGTTAAGGAACCATCCCAGTATTGACCTGAACGACAGAGGGAAGCCAAGAGTAACCCCTGGCAGGATGGTCGACCATGGCGGGAATCGAACCCCGGTCTCCTGAATGACCTTGAAGAGGTTTCTCGTGGTTTCCCTCTGTGGCTTTAGGCTATAATGTAGGGATGGTTCCTACAATACACGTCACGACCGCTACCTTCCAACTATAACTAAGAAACTTTCTTCTCATCATTCCACCATCTCATCATTTACCGACGCCAACAGATTGTAGTCATCAGTACAGTGCGTCGTTATGAACCCGGACAAATATTTTTAAAAAACTTCTTTGCTGTTGTGAAGGAAGAGCCACGCGATGGATGGCCATACCCAGGTGAGTTGAAGAAAATGACGGAAATGTACGTTACTAGTTCTTTCCTCTCCTCATAACCTTGCCCGAAATGTCCCTCTCTAACCTCAACTATCGTGAAATGAATGGCACTGCATGAAACAAAGATAGCCAGCCTGTGAGACTAGTGAGATCGCAGCGGAAGATTATCTTCTTCACGCCTTTTGAAACGACTAATGAAGGCCTTTTCGAGTGGCCGAGGACATGCAATGTTCTACACGATAATCAATCAAAAACACACAAACAACCGGCACTTGTAGCTGAGTGGTTAACGCACTTGCTCCATGTGACCCGGGAGGTAGTGGGCATGTCGGACCCGGTTCGATCCCCGCTACCGTCCATCTTTACAGGGTTTTTTCGTGGTTTCCCTAGCTGTAGTTTGGGCTAATGCCGGGATGGTTCCCATAATATAGGCCACGACCGCTTCCTTCCCATTACCCATAAAACATTCATCCCATCATCTCATTAATCATTCATCCGACGCCAATAGATCTTAGCCATCATAACAGTGCGTCGTTAAAACCTAATATTAAAAAAAAATGCGTAATATAGACTTGAAACTCCACCTTTCGATTGCAGATCCAAAATACAATCGACCAAGTGTTTAATTCCTGAGGACTGCAAGTACTGTAAACAATGACCTTGCTCAGATGATTCCTGAGGACTGCAAGTACTGTAAACAATGACCTTGCTCAGATGATTCCTGAGGACTGCAAGTACTGTAAACAATGACCTTGCTCAGATGATTCCTGAGGACTGCAAGTACTGTAAACAATGACCTTGCTCAGATGATTCCTGAGGACTGCAAGTACTGTAAACAATGACCTTGCTCAGATGATTCCTGAGGACTGCAAGTACTGTAAACAATGACCTTGCTCAGATGATTCCTGAGGACTGCAAGTACTGTAAACAATGACCTTGCTCAGATGATTCCTGAGGACTGCAAGTACTGTAAACAATGACCTTGCTCAGATGATTCCTGAGGACTGCAAGTACTGTAAACAATGACCTTGCTCAGATGATTCCTGAGGACTGCAAGTACTGTAAACAATGACCTTGCTCAGATGATTCCTGAGGACTGCAAGTACTGTAAACAATGACCTTGCTCAGATGATTCCTGAGGACTGCAAGTACTGTAAACAATGACCTTGCTCAGATGATTCCTGAGGACTGCAAGTACTGTAAACAATGACCATGCTCAGATGATTCCTGAGGACTGCAAGTACTGTAAACAATGACCTTGCTCAGATGATTCCTGAGGACTGCAAGTACTGTAAACAATGACCTTGCTCAGATGATTCCTGAGGACTGCAAGTACTGTAAACAATGACCTTGCTCAGATGATTCCTGAGGACTGCAAGTACTGTAAACAATGACCTTGCTCAGATGATTCCTGAGGACTGCAAGTACTGTAAACAATGACCTTGCTCAGATGATTCCTGAGGACTGCAAGTACTGTAAACAATGACCTTGCTCAGATGATTCCTGAGGACTGCAAGTACTGTAAACAATGACCTTGCTCAGATGATTCCTGAGGACTGCAAGTACTGTAAACAATGACCTTGCTCAGATGATTCCTGAGGACTGCAAGTACTGTAAACAATGACCTTGCTCAGATGATTCCTGAGGACTGCAAGTACTGTAAACAATGACCTTGCTCAGATGATTCCTGAGGACTGCAAGTACTGTAAACAATGACCTTGCTCAGATGATTCCTGAGGACTGCAAGTACTGTAAACAATGACCTTGCTCAGATGATTCCTGAGGACTGCAAGTACTGTAAACAATGACCTTGCTCAGATGATTCCTGAGGACTGCAAGTACTGTAAACAATGACCTTGCTCAGATGATTCCTGAGGACTGCAAGTACTGTAAACAATGACCTTGCTCAGATGATTCCTGAGGACTGCAAGTACTGTAAACAATGACCTTGCTCAGATGATTCCTGAGGACTGCAAGTACTGTAAACAATGACCTTGCTCAGATGATTCCTGAGGACTGCAAGTACTGTAAACAATGACCTTGCTCAGATGATTCCTGAGGACTGCAAGTACTGTAAACAATGACCTTGCTCAGATGATTCCTGAGGACTGCAAGTACTGTAAACAATGACCTTGCTCAGATGATTCCTGAGGACTGCAAGTACTGTAAACAATGACCTTGCTCAGATGATTCCTGAGGACTGCAAGTACTGTAAACAATGACCTTGCTCAGATGATTCCTGAGGACTGCAAGTACTGTAAACAATGACCTTGCTCAGATGATTCCTGAGGACTGCAAGTACTGTAAACAATGACCTTGCTCAGATGATTCCTGAGGACTGCAAGTACTGTAAACAATGACCTTGCTCAGATGATTCCTGAGGACTGCAAGTACTGTAAACAATGACCTTGCTCAGATGATTCCTGAGGACTGCAAGTACTGTAAACAATGACCTTGCTCACATGATTCCTGAGGACTGCAAGTACTGTAAACAATGACCTTGCTCAGATGATTCCTGAGGACTGCAAGTACTGTAAACAATGACCTTGCTCAGATGATTCCTGAGGACTGCAAGTACTGTAAACAATGACCTTGCTCAGATGATTCCTGAGGACTGCAAGTACTGTAAACAATGACCTTGCTCAGATGATTCCTGAGGACTGCAAGTACTGTAAACAATGACCTTGCTCAGATGATTCCTGAGGACTGCAAGTACTGTAAACAATGACCTTGCTCAGATGATTCCTGAGGACTGCAAGTACTGTAAACAATGACCTTGCTCAGATGATTCCTGAGGACTGCAAGTACTGTAAACAATGACCTTGCTCAGATGATTCCTGAGGACTGCAAGTACTGTAAACAATGACCTTGCTCAGATGATTCCTGAGGACTGCAAGTACTGTAAACAATGACCTTGCTCAGATGATTCCTGAGGACTGCAAGTACTGTAAACAATGACCTTGCTCAGATGATTCCTGAGGACTGCAAGTACTGTAAACAATGACCTTGCTCAGATGATTCCTGAGGACTGCAAGTACTGTAAACAATGACCTTGCTCAGATGATTCCTGAGGACTGCAAGTACTGTAAACAATGACCTTGCTCAGATGATTCCTGAGGACTGCAAGTACTGTAAACAATGACCTTGCTCAGATGATTCCTGAGGACTGCAAGTACTGTAAACAATGACCTTGCTCAGATGATTCCTGAGGACTGCAAGTACTGTAAACAATGACCTTGCTCAGATGATTCCTGAGGACTGCAAGTACTGTAAACAATGACCTTGCTCAGATGATTCCTGAGGACTGCAAGTACTGTAAACAATGACCTTGCTCAGATGATTCCTGAGGACTGCAAGTACTGTAAACAATGACCTTGCTCAGATGATTCCTGAGGACTGCAAGTACTGTAAACAATGACCTTGCTCAGATGATTCCTGAGGACTGCAAGTACTGTAAACAATGACCTTGCTCAGATGATTCCTGAGGACTGCAAGTACTGTAAACAATGACCATGCTCAGATGATTCCTGAGGACTGCAAGTACTGTAAACAATGACCTTGCTCAGATGATTCCTGAGGACTGCAAGTACTGTAAACAATGACCTTGCTCAGATGATTCCTGAGGACTGCAAGTACTGTAAACAATGACCTTGCTCAGATGATTCCTGAGGACTGCAAGTACTGTAAACAATGACCTTGCTCAGATGATTCCTGAGGACTGCAAGTACTGTAAACAATGACCTTGCTCAGATGATTCCTGAGGACTGCAAGTACTGTAAACAATGACCTTGCTCAGATGATTCTGTAAGACTAGTTTCATGTGATGTTTCCCCTCCAAGTGACAGGCCTATCACAGCCAGCATGATGAGACATAATCGGACAATTACTAACAATAGCGAATGTGTTTCACGAAGAATAGAAATGTATCAATGAAGCTGATTAATAGTTTGAGTACCGTACCAAAACATCGTAACCATGGGTAACAGCTAACAACAAAGTTAATCCCCTAATTATCTCATAATCAGCGGGTTCGATATTCGTAAAGCAGTAAACCGAACCTGAATAAAGTATACCCCGGTATAAATGCTTCAACATGATCTCTTATTCAAATGAAATTAGTTTCGGCTCAGTGTTGGGCAAGGTTAGGTTGGGGGGGGGGGGGGCAGGCAGTGCACAACAACAACAACAACACAACGTCCGCATGTGGTGACACACCTACGAGGTAACCCCCCCCCCTCACCCTATGCTCTGGCTGATATCGATCAAGAAGAGGCTGCGTCTGTAAGCCCGCGTCATACAGTCTAGGCGGGTCCAGGGGGGGGGGGGGGGGAGGAGGGAGGTCAAACAGTCAACACTGCAATGACCACCGCAACAACCACCTCAGTTCACGAAGAGAAGTGGGAAACCATATCTTTCATTCTTATAGCCTCAATTGGGGGACAAAGATTTTGTAGCATATTTCGATATTAATAGAAGACAAAATAAATATACGTATATAATATATACTAGGAAAACGCGGGATGCGCGTTGTGAGATGAGCTTAGAAGTATGGAAATCTAGAATGAAAAATAACTTGTCAGCTCAATTTACATCTACGGACCTTGGATTACTTCAAACGCCTAAAAACCTTACCCGCAACTTATTGATATTTATAGTGCTGCAACATGTCGCATAAACACTTTGCAAATCCAATTGATCCAAATATTCAATAAAATGTACACCTTTAATGCGTTTTCGTTGTTATTTCTCATTCGATTGTTGCAAAAATCTCTGGAAAGGTGTATAATAGTATTTTTCATATTCGATGAAAATTTGAGAGCTTTTGAAAAATTCTTATTTTTCAAGTATTTTTCCTCCGGGTTATTCTTACGAGGATTTTTCAAACTTTCCGAATATTTTCCGGAAAAACCTTCCGACCGATTTCTCTGAATAACAATCCCAGCCTATTCTGGTATGACACCAACGTTCAGAAAAAGTTTCAAGTTGATTGATTCATTTCTCTGACCTGTATGCCGCGTAAATAATTACAAAAAAAAAAAAAAAAAAAAAAAAAACGAAGCCCATTTTTTCAGGGTGTGAAATGGAAAGCTTCGCTACGCTCATCTAATCATAAACAAGAATGGAACGAGGAATGATCACTGAGGAGGGGGGAGAGGACGAGAATTAAGGGGGGTAAACAAATACTTGTCATGATAATTATTTGTGAAACGGATGTGATTTTTTAAAGAATTTAAGACTATTTAAATGATTTATATTGAAATCTTCAACAGTTCGCTTTTTAATTCAAAAAAAGGTAAAAAACATAGCAAATAGAAACAATCATTTATAGATACAATTAAACCTATGTATACCGATGTCGGTAATCGAAAAATTACTTAAACTGAATTCTTACAAAATCGAAATAGCAAGAAACAATGCCTAAGAGAACGACACCCTGGTTGAACATGTAATAATCTGATGACCATTATTCACTATAAATATGACCCGTATTTCTTGATAAACAAGTCGTTCAGTTTGATTACTTGTTCGTATCTCTTGTCTATGAACTATACCCGGCTTATCTATCGCGTCACATTCTTATCACGTCATCTGTCAGAGGACTTTTCCTCGTATTGCAAACACCTTGGTTTCGAGCTATCGTGCCGACAGATGGCAACACCGTACCAGAGCTGTGCAGCCGCAGACATTTATTAAAAAAACAATGTGCTGACACCTCGGTACAAATTACACTAGGAAAACGCGGGATGCGCGTTGTGAGATGAGCTTAGAAGTATGGCAATCTAGAATAAAAAATAACTTGTCAGCTCAATTTACATCTACAAACCTTGACTTACTTCAAACGTTCAAAAACCTCACCTGCAACTTGTTGATATTTATAGTAACCTGCAACCTGTCGCATAAACACTTTGCAAAACCAATTGATCCAAATATTCAATAAAATGTACACGTTTATTGCGTTTTCTTCATTATTTCTCATTCGATTGTTTTAAAAATCTCTGAAAAGGTGTATAATAGTATTTCTCATATTCTGTGAGAATTTGAGAGTTTTTGAAAAATTCTTGTTTTTCAAGTATTTTTCCTCCGGGTTATTCTTACGAGGATTTTCCAAACTTTCCGATTATTTTCTGTAAAAACCTTCCGACCGATTCCTCTGAATAACAATCCCAACCTATTCTGGTATGACACCAACGTTCAGAAAAAGTTTCAAGTTGATTGATTCATTTCTCTGACCTGTATGCCGCGTACATAATTACAAAAAAAAAAAAAAAAAAAAAAAAAAAACATAAAAACGAAGCCCATTTTTTTTCAGGGTGTGAAATGGAAAGCTTCGCTACGCTCATCTAATTAGTTTCTTATTGCACAATTGAAGCATTCAACGTATTGTTGAAATTCACATTAATTGCACATCTTCACTACTAAAATCATCAGAAGGAGCATCTGTATGTTCGTAGCGTGCGTGCGTACTTGTGTGCGTACGTTCGCTTTATGAAATACCTGGTGTAGGGCGGGGGTTTCGGGTATAGTGTGAATGGGCGGTAGTGTCGGATAGGAGAAACCTCCGAGCAGGGGCTGCGGTTTGGGCGCTCGAGGGTTTCGGCTCGAGTTTCAACTGTGAGTGAATTGACAGCTATATGATTGGTCCGCTCACAAACGTCACTAAACAAAACATCCAATCAAGAGGGCTGTTTATCATATGGATAATTTGACAACACCAATCAGGATAGGCCTATCTATGTATAGTATATGGATCCAAGTGGCCTACAGATAAGCCACGCCTATAGTCAATTCTGTCTGAACCTAGCCGAGCGTTTAGGGTGTAAAGTGGCCGATAATCAGCGTTTAAGACTAATATTATGTATGCACGGGGTAATTATATACCGGACTGCTGTGATATCATTATCAGTGAACCTAGCATGCGTCCTACATTGATAACATTACTCCAGGATAAGGAAACGCCTGGAGTGTTGGTTCCCACAGGGAAACATGCATACCACTGCACACAGTATACAGATAATGGTTATACAATGTTCAATTATGTTTACATATTTTGTACATCCATTTTATTCTTTTATAGACCATTGTTTCATACAGAACAAGAACGACCGAAACAGCCTAATAAATGCTATAAATACACCATTAGTCCGGTTTATAATACCGTAGACGACAGATATACTTCCAAGACAGTTCACTCTTGTGGCTAAACTAGAATCCCCGTGCACCCCTCCATTCCCCTCGCCTTTTTCTGCAGTTCGTATACCCAGGAGCTGTCTATACATGATGTGACGCCATCCCCCCCCCCTCTTGTCCGAGTAGGCTACCCAGATGATGACCCCCTCCCTTAAATTTGATACATCACAATGTAGTAAATATTACCACCATCCCCCATTGAATTGTTTATACGAAGAAACTGAGTGTTGATTCTCTCCTAGATTACTTCAGCCATAGAGATAATCGAGCTGTTCATCAGCCTTATGTCAGTGTTGTTGTCCTGCTTCAGTCGTGAACAGCTGACTTCCCCTGACATCGTGCGTGTCATTCCACTTGATCCAAGCTGGGTGTGGGTTCGAGTCCCGTCATGCTGTACCTGACATCGCCCGTATCATTCCACTTGATCCAAGCTGGGTGTGGGTTCGAGTCCCGTCATGCTGTACCTGACATCGTGCGTATCATTCCACTTGCTCCGAGCTGGGTGTGGGTTCGAGTCCCGTCATGCTGTACCTGACATCGTGCGTATCATTCCACTTGATCCATGCTGGGTGTGGGTTCGAGTCCCGTCATGCTGTACCTGACATCGTGCGTATCATTCCACTTGATCCATGCTGGGTGTGGGTTCGAGTCCCATCATGCTGTACCTGACATCGTGCGTATCATTCCACTTGGTCCAAGCTGGGTGTGGGTTCGAGTCCCATCATGCTGTACCTGACATCGTGCGTATCATTCCACTTGATCCATGCTGGGTGTGGGTTCGAGTCCCATCATGCTGTACCTGACATCGTGCGTATCATTCCACTTGGTCCAAGCTGGGTGTGGGTTCGAGTCCCGTCATGCTGTACCTGACATCGTGCGTATCATTCCACTTGGTCCAAGCTGGGTGTGGGTTCGAGTCCCGTCATGCTGTACCTGACATCGTGCGTATCATTCCACTTGATCCATGCTGGGTGTGGGTTCGAGTCCCATCATGCTGTACCTGACATCGTGCGTATCATTCCACTTGATCCATGCTGGGTGTGGGTTCGAGTCCCATCATGCTGTACCTGACATCGTGCGTATCAATCCACTTGATCCAAACTGGGTGTGGGTTCGAGTCCCATCATGCTGTACCTGACATCGTGCGTATCATTCCACTTGATCCAAGCTGGGTGTGGGTTCGAGTCCCATCATGCTGTACCTGACATCGTGCGTATCATTCCACTTGATCCAAGCTGGGTGTGGGTTCGAGTCCCATCATGCTGTACCTGACATCGTGCGTATCATTCCACTTGATCCAAGCTGGGTGTGGGTTCGAGTCCCATCATGCTGTACCTGACATCGTGCGTATCATTCCACTTGATCCAAGCTGGGTGTGGGTTCGAGTCCCATCATGCTGTACCTGACATCGTGCGTATCATTCCACTTGGTCCAAGCTGGGTGTGGGTTCGAGCCCCATCATGCTGTACCTGACATCGTGCGTATCATTCCACTTGATCCAAGCTGGGTGTGGGTTCGAGTCCCGTCATGCTGTACCTGACATCGTGCGTATCATTCCACTTGGTCCATGCTGGGTGTGGGTTCGAGTCCCGTCATGCTGTACCTGACATCGTGCGTATCATTCCACTTGGTCCAAGCTGGGTGTGGGTTCGAGTCCCATCATGCTGTACCTGACATCGTGCGTATCATTCCACTTGGTCTAAGCTGTGTGTGGGTTCGAGTCCCATCATGCTGTACCTGACATCGTGCGTATCATTCCACTTGGTCCAAGCTGGGTGTGGGTTCGAGTCCCGTCATGCTGTACCTGACATCGTGCGTATCATTCCACTTGATCCAAGCTGGGTGTGGGTTCGAGTCCCGTCATGCTGTACCTGACATCGTGCGTATCATTCCACTTGATCCAAGCTGGGTGTGGGTTCGAGTCCCATCATGCTGTACCTGACATCGTGCGTATCATTCCACTTGATCCAAGCTGGGTGTGGGTTCGAGTCCCGTCATGCTGTACCTGACATCGTGCGTATCATTCCACTTGATCCAAGCTGGGTGTGGGTTCGAGTCCCATCATGCTGTACCTGACATCGTGCGTATCATTCCACTTGATCCAAGCTGGGTGTGGGTTCGAGTCCCATCATGCTGTACCTGACATCGTGCGTATCATTCCACTTGGTCCAAGCTGGGTGTGGGTTCGAGTCCCGTCATGCTGTACCTGACATTGTGCGTATCATTCCACTTGATCCAAGCTGGGTGTGGGTTCGAGTCCCGTCATGCTGTACCTGACATCATGCGTATCATTCCACTTGGTCCAAGCTGGGTGTGGGTTCGAGTCCCGTCATGCTGTACCTGACATCGTGCGTATCATTCCACTTGGTCCAAGCTGGGTGTGGGTTCGAGTCCCGCCATGCTGTACCTGACATCGTGCGTATCATTCCACTTGATCCAAGCTGGGTGTGGGTTCGAGTCCCGTCATGCTGTACCTGACATCGTGCGTATCATTCCACTTGATCCAAGCTGGGTGTGGGTTCGAGTCCCATCATGCTGTACCTGACATCGTGCGTATCATTCCACTTGATCCAAGCTGGGTGTGGGTTCGAGTCCCGTCATGCTGTACCTGACATCGTGCGTATCATTCCACTTGGTCCAAGCTGGGTGTGGGAACGAGTCCCGTCATGCTGTACCTGACATCGTGCGTATCATTCCACTTGATCCAAGCTGGGTGTGGGTTCGAGTCCCATCATGCTGTACCTGACATCGTGCGTATCATTCCACTTGGTCCAAGCTGGGTGTGGGTTCGAGTCCCGTCATGCTGTACCTGACATCGTGCGTATCATTCCACTTGGTCCAAGCTGGGTGTGGGTTCGAGTCCCGTCATGCTGTACCTGACATCGTGCGTATCATTCCACTTGGTCCAAGCTGGGTGTGGGTTCGAGTCCCGTCATGCTGTACCTGACATCGTGCGTATCATTCCACTTGGTCCAAGCTGGGTGTGGGTTCGAGTCCCGTCATGCTGTACCTGACATCGTGCGTATCATTCCACTTGATCCAAGCTGGGTGTGGGTTCGAGTCCCATCATGCTGTACCTGACATCGTGCGTATCATTCCACTTGATCCAAGCTGGGTGTGGGTTCGAGTCCCGTCATGCTGTACCTGACATCGTGCGTATCATTCCACTTGGTCCATGCTGGGTGTGGGTTCGAGTCCCATCATGCTGTACCTGACATCGTGCGTATCATTCCACTTGATCCAAGCTGGGTGTGGGTTCGAGTCCCGTCATGCTGTACCTGACATCGTGCGTATCATTCCACTTGGTCCAAGCTGGGTGCGGGTTCGAGTCCCGTCATGCTGTACCTGACATCGTGCGTATCATTCCACTTGATCCAAGCTGGGTGTGGGTTCGAGTCCCGTCATGCTGTACCTGACATCGTGCGTATCATTCCACTTGGTCCGAGCTGGGTGTGGGTTCGAGTCCCGTCATGCTGTACCTGACATCGTGCGTATCATTCCACTTGCTCCAAGCTGGGTGTGGGTTCGAGTCCCATCATGCTGTACCTGACATCGTGCGTATCATTCCACTTGATCCAAGCTGGGTGTGGGTTCGAGTCCCATCATGCTGTACCTGACATCGTGCGTATCATTCCACTTGATCCAAGCTGGGTGTGGGTTCGAGTCCCGTCATGCTGTACCTGACATCGTGCGTATCATTCCACTTGGTCCAAGCTGGGTGTGGGTTCGAGTCCCGTCATGCTGTACCTGACATCGTGCGTATCATTCCACTTGATCCAAGCTGGGTGTGGGTTCGAGTCCCGCATAAGGCATATACCATAAGGCAATACCTTGAGAAGAAAAATGATAATAATGACAACTATTCATTAAATAAAATGAAACTTTTCCACAAAGCCTGAGAAGGCTTGTCCGTGCGTTGAAATAACAGAGGATAGATAGTATATGTAAAGTTCAGACTAAGATGTGAGAAAGAAATACGTTCAGTTCCAAGAAGTGGGGTGTTTAGATTCAAAGTGATAGGCCTACCAAGAGAATAATCTAGAATATAGAAACGCGTTCAAGGTCAGAACAAAACAAAATGAAAATACTTATGTTATAATAATTATAACTCGTATTGCCTAGTTGTCAAACGTATACGATTGACAACTAGGCAATACGAGTTGAATGGTTCCATCTTGCAGGCATTAGAATGTTGACACCTCATCTGTTTGTTCACTCACTCGTTCAAAAGTCATCACCAGACCGCCACAGTAGTCGCACTCGCTTCATGTGACCCGGGAGGTGAAGGGACATAACACCACCCATCTTTACAGGGGTGCATCGTGGTTCCCCTCTGCTGTCAAGGCTATAATGCCGGGATGGTTCCCACGACCGCTTCCTTCCCACTATCCTTCCCATTACCTATAAAACCTTCATCTCATCATCCCATCATCTCATTAATCATTCATCCGACGCCAATAGATCTTAGTCATCATTACAGTGCGTCGTTAAAACCCAATATAAAAATTTTTTAAAAAAGTGATCACTGAAACACTGCTATTTCGCTAACTCGACTCCAATGCACTCTTGTTATTGCCTTTAGAAACACATACTATGACTCTAAACACGCGGGTGTTTTACTGGGATACAGTCCTACTCTACAGTCGCACTCTTGTTATTGCCTTTAGAAACACATACTATGACTCTAAACACGCGGGTGTTTTACTGGGATACAGTCCTACTCTACAGTCGCACTCTTGTTATTGCCTTTAGAAACACATACTATGACTATAAACACGCGGGTGTTCTACTGGGATACAGTCCTACTCTACAGTCGCACTCTTGTTATTGCCTTTAGAAACACATACTATGACTCTAAACACGCGGGTGTTTTACTGGGATACAGTCCTACTCTACAGTCGCACTCTTGTTATTGCCTTTAGAAATACATACTATGACTATAAACACGTGGGTATTTTACTGGGATACAGTCCTACTCTACAGTCGCACTCTTGTTATTGCCTTTAGAAACACATACTATGACTATAAACACGCGGGTGTTTTACTGGGATACAGTCCTACTCTACAGTCGCACTTTTGTTATTGCCTTTAGAAACACATACTATGACTATAAACACGCGGGTGTTTTACTGGGATACAGTCCTACTCTACAGTCGCACTCTTGTTATTGCCTTTAGAAACACATACTATGACTCTAAACACGCGGGTGTTTTACTGGGATACAGTCCTACTCTACAGTCGCACTCTTGTTATTGCCTTTAGAAACACATACTATGACTATAAACACGCGGGTGTTCTACTGGGATACAGTCCTACTCTACAGTCGCACTCTTGTTATTGCCTTCAGAAACACATACTATGACTCTAAACACGCGGGAGTTTTACTGGGATACAGTCCTACTCTACAGTCGCACTCTTGTTATTGCCTTTAGAAACACATACTATGACTAAACACGCGGGTGTTTTACTGGGATACAGTCCTACTCTACAGTCGCACTCTTGTTATTGCCTTTAGAAACACATACTATGACTCTAAACACGCGGGTGTTTTACTGGGATACAGTCCTACTCTACAGTCGCACTCTTGTTATTGCCTTTAGAAACACATACTATGACTCTAAACACGCGGGTGTTTTACTGGGATACAGTCCTACTCTACAGTCGCACTCTTGTTATTGCCTTTAGAAACACATACTATGACTATAAACACGCGGGTGTTTTACTGGGATACAGTCCTACTCTACAGTCGCACTCTTGTTATTGCCTTTAGAAACACATACTATGACTCTAAACACGCGGGTGTTTTACTGGGATACAGTCCTACTCTACAGTCGCACTCTTGTTATTGCCTTTAGAAACACATACTATGACTATAAACACGCGGGTGTTTTACTGGGATACAGTCCTACTCTACAGTCGCACTCTTGTTATTGCCTTTAGAAACACATACTATGACTCTAAACACGCGGGTGTTTTACTGGGATACAGTCCTACTCTACAGTCGCACTCTTGTTATTGCCTTTAGAAACACATACTATGACTATAAACACGCGGGTGTTCTACTGGGATACAGTCCTACTCTACAGTCGCACTCTTGTTATTGCCTTTAGAAACACATACTATGACTATAAACACGCGGGTGTTTTACTGGGATACAGTCCTACTCTACAGTCGCACTTTTGTTATTGCCTTTAGAAACACATACTATGACTCTAAACACGCGGGTGTTTTACTGGGATACAGTCCTACTCTACAGTCGCACTCTTGTTATTGCCTTTAGAAACACATACTATGACTCTAAACACGCGGGTGTTTTACTGGGATACAGTCCTACTCTACAGTCGCACTCTTGTTATTGCCTTTAAAAACACATACTATGACTATAAACACGCGGGTGTTTTACTGGGATACAGTCCTACTCTACAGTCGCACTCTTGTTATTGCCTTTAGAAACACATACTATGACTCTAAACACGCGGGTGTTTTACTGGGATACAGTCCTACTCTACAGTCGCACTCTTGTTATTGCCTTTAGAAACACATACTATGACTATAAACACGCGGGTGTTTTACTGGGATACAGTCCTACTCTACAGTCGCACTCTTGTTATTGCCTTTAGAAACACATACTATGACTATAAACACGCGGGTGTTTTACTGGGATACAGTCCTACTCTACAGTCGCACTCTTGTTATTGCCTTTAGAAACACATACTATGACTCTAAACACGCGGGTGTTTTACTGGGATACAGTCCTACTCTACAGTCGCACTCTTGTTATTGCCTTTAGAAACACATACTATGACTATAAACACGCGGGTGTTCTACTGGGATACAGTCCTACTCTACAGTCGCACTCTTGTTATTGCCTTTAGAAACACATACTATGACTATAAACACGCGGGTGTTCTACTGGGATACAGTCCTACTCTACAGTCGCACTCTTGTTATTGCCTTTAGAAACACATACTATGACTCTAAACACGCGGGTGTTTTACTGGGATACAGTCCTACTCTACAGTCGCACTCTTGTTATTGCCTTTAGAAACACATACTATGACTCTAAACACGCGGGCGTTTTACTGGGATACAGTCCTACTCTACAGTCGCACTCTTGTTATTGCCTTTAGAAACACATACTATGACTCTAAACACGCGGGCGTTTTACTGGGATACAGTCCTACTCTACAGTCGCACTCTTGTTATTGCCTTTAGAAACACATACTATGACTATAAACACGCGGGTGTTTTACTGGGATACAGTCCTACTCTGGATCATTGTAATGGAACTTCATGTGTGCACACCGGCTAGTTTTCCCATACAAGACTGAAGACAGAAGACACTTTTTCCGTTACAAAGAAACAAAATTAGAATTTCACAACGAAGTAATAAAATAGTGTAGAAATATGCACTCAATTATAGCATAAAGGCGAGATAAAAACGGCATATCAGTTCCGGTAACAGTTGTACCGTGTATCCACGAGAGATGAAGGTTCCGAGCGACCGTCCCCCGTATCGCACAGCACTAGCGCGCGGGCGTTTCGCTCCTCTACCTCTCGTGACTTACACAGGTATGCTTTACGATGATGAGTCTGCCATGAATCATGCTCTGAGGAAATAACCGTGATCGACCCACACCGGCTTCTGACTAACCTCTGGCTAGGAGATAACTAGCAGGTAAGTGGTAACAGTCGCTTTTACCAGAGAGAGGTATTATTGCCATTTCCACGACTGTCACTTTTCTATTCAATCATAAACACGATCTTGGTCGCAGAATGTCGATCCTATAATAGCAATTTGCTCAACAAAGCTCTTAGTTTTTCCTTGAATTTATAGTTGGATACATATTTACTAGAACCAACCGAGACGCGTGGCCGAGTGGTAACACACTGAACCGTCATTCGGGAGACCGGGGTTCGATTTCCGCCATGGTTGACCATCCTGACAGGGGTTTTTCGTGGTTTCCCTCTGTCGTTCAGGTTGATACTGGGATGGGTCCTTAACAACAGGCCACGACCGACTCCTACCCACCATCCAAAACACCTGATAAAATAACATATCATCTCATTCATCATCCACCGACGCCAATAGATCGTAGCCATCAGTATAGTGCGTCGTTAAAACCCAATTTTAAAAAAAATATATAACCAATGCAGAATTTGATAAATAAACGTACGGAGATTTGTCTCTTTCAATTGCATCAATATTTTGCATTTCATCAATATTCATAAAGGTCAAAATGTCGAAAAAAGAAAAGCTCACTATGTTTTAAAATGATCTAATTGTTGGCTAATGGCTATAGAAACTTGTTTCAGAGAACTAGAAGCCGGTTGTACCAACTGGAAATTAGTTAATTAAGCTGTAATAATTAAGTGAACTGACTTGGTTACGAATGCTATGTTCGTACCTTGATTTGACTAGAATAATCAACAGATTAAAATGTAATCGTCAGTTTATTTATCGGCTCCAAGAGAGAAATGCAGTTCTATCAAGTTTTAAACCGCCCTCGGTAGCTCGGTCAGCTGAGGCACCGCTTCAGAAGCCGAAGTCACCGTTGGGCATGGGTTCGAGTCCCGCATAAGGCATAGGTTTTTGTAAACGTCCTTTCACTTATTTTCACTTCATAGTTCTTCACTTCGTATGTCAAACTATTTTTAGGGGGCGGAACTGATATCTCTTCTCACTTTTCCTAATTATTTTCCAAATTCTTTCATGTTCATACTCACTCTATTGTTGTAATTTAAATATCGTAAGAAATGAATACCTATATTATTTCACATACTAACTAGAACTCTTTAGCACTTACTTTCATTTTCTTGATAGTCACAATGTATCAACCTTTGAATTTGGGTACATCCACTGCAGTTAAGCCACCTTTGGTGGTTGAACTGTGAAAACTTTATTTTGTTGTGTATTATTTTGTATACATTTGTATGTTATTTTGTTAATTTTTTATAATACCAATAAAATGAACTTGAACATAATCACCTGCTCATTCGTACCCCCATATAACCTAGCTGTTGGTGGGGTCGTTAAGCAAGCAAACAATCAGGTTTTAACAATAATTCACCTTATCAACTCATCACACACACAAATGTCAACCGTAACAGAACCATAGAAACATAAAACATGTTTTCCATTCTTATCAGTCATATAGTGGTATCTACATCAATGAATGAACCCACTACTAGCAGGCTGTTGGCCAAATCACGGCTAAAGCAGCGTAGAGAAAGATAAGCGAATTACTTGGGAGATAATCCGGTTAGGCCCCGCGTTCAGAGGGGACGCGTCAACGACGAGTCAACAGCTGTACACAACACCTCCGCTCCCCGCTGAGATTCATCAGACGCTGCCATGCAGAACAGTGAAGAGTTGATGGTCTAGTATATTTTTAATGAAGACCGTATGCTTTGATTTACATACTGTCTACACACTTGCTTTTAGTAATATAACTATTAATTAATCTAGCGATATTCCTATTAAAATTGAATATATACATTACAAATTATGATCAATTTCTTATAAACGTACTTTGTTTGAAAGCCGACAGCCGGTTTGAATGGAATTAATTATAATTCTGAATAATATGTCGACTAGTTCTCAGAGACCAGACCACTTGCATGCCTAACCCTCTGGAATTAGCAATATTTACACTACCGGTACCGGTATGAAGCATATTGCAGATTTATTTTCGGAAACCACTCAAACGCCAAACCCCTTATATTTATATTTTATATAATTATAATACACGCCCAGTTCGTTGGGGATATTGTGGAGTGTGATGTACTGTAGATTTCACCCCAAGAGAGAGAGGTAACAATCGATCAGGCTTACTATCTCACACTTCCTCACTAATGTACTATTTCTAGATCTGTCAGATCGTCCTTGATGTTGAATCCTGGCGACGATCCTCACAAATAATATTACTGTTCAATATGCTTTTCCAAGTATTTTATGTTTTGTTTGATAGATAGGTGTAGGCCTAATGTATTTGGTCCATAGAATAAATATGTTCAAACCAAACATCTACACCACACATGTACTAGGCCTATAGGCCTATTTAATTCTTTTTCTATTATTTACATTAGTCGATACAATCTCGGTAAACCCAGTCACACTCTTGATTGTGATGACTGTTTCTAGTTTGATTGTGTATTATCGCAAATTTTTTGTCAATTTTATAAATTTCATGTATTATTTATTCAAGTTTACTCAGTGTTCGTTCAAGGCACATTATTGTAAGATAATACCGAGGGTTTAAACAGTTCTAGTTAATTTGGTGTTAGCGTACACCCGATTCCAGATTCCAAGGGATTTCCAGAAGATTTGAAGGGATTTCAGGAAGATTTCATAACAAGTGTACACCAGATTTCAGGAGTTATTAACCCCTCGGATAATACGAATAGATAATCGTGGGAAAAAAATGAAAACGTCGCTGATTAGAAAAAACTGGCTATTGTTTATGTTTTTGACACTCACCGGCTATTCTTAGCACCGCTCGATCAGCTGGGTCCAGCTGTAATATGCTCAGAGGCTTGTGTTTCGCCCATTCCTTGAGGCTTTGATCCGTGCTAAACTCCATTATGCACTTTTACTCGTTTGTCACACGAATTCACGCAAATCACACGCACTATCTCGCCGCATTGTCACACTCAAGGCAACGTGCAGCCTAGCAAACTGCGCCGTATTGACACCAACATAATCACAACAATGGGCTTCAAGATTATAGATATATATATATATATTGTGATGGCGTTATTAAAAAAGCACTGATTTACACTGATTTTATTTATATTTATTCCGATATTTGATCGGAAACTAACATCGATAAAAAAAACTGTATCACGACGTTTTAACTATTTTCATTGTTTAGATAACAATTTCACTATTTCACATAAAACTTTTTCTATTATTCGTTACTTGCAGTATGTCAGATTAGTTTTCTAGGGTTTAATTAATGCGTATCAAGTCATTTTTTAGTTGTTTTTACGTGGTTTTTAGTGGACGGCGAAGTACTAGCGTGATGACTGTGTATCTAGCAGACAGCACTGAGCAGCAGACGACAGACCTGGCGGAAATGACGGTAAACAACACTATTCCCCAGATCGATCGCGCTACGACTATTGCCAACGTGCGCTCGTCAAATGTTACCAAAAACACTCACAAAAATCATTGAAAATGAATTTATAATTATTTAATACCATTCTGAAGTAATTTTATCGCATATAATATATTTTTTAGAGTGATACTCACTACGAAAACTCTCAGAATGATTTCATTAAATAAAACGCAAATGAAGGTATGTTGGTATGAACAGATGATTGCGATATAGTTCCTAAAACCACCGCTAGGTTGTAGCTTCTGTTTGAATAAAACCGAAAGTACTAGTCGATAAGAATAGAACGGTAGATGTTCCTCGTTTTCACGTCAGACCCGTTATTTCTCGTACGTGAAAAGAAAACAAGGACGCTTTTTGAGATGTGCAGGTGATTTGATTGCCATTGCCAAGGTCAGTGAACCTAATGACCTTCACGTACAAATCATTATCGTTTCATTGGTGGATATATAAATAAATAAAGATGCAGAGCGGGATTGTTATGCAATTAGATGAAAATGAACATATTTATCTCGATCGAAATTGTGATTTGACGTATAAAATCGCTACATCGATGTTGTTTTGATGTAAATAGCAGGATGTAAGTCAGATCGGAAAGAATAAAAATAAAACCCGTTTCGATTGTGAAGTGATGGGTTAGGCTACACGGCAGTGTATCAACTGCAGTGTATTTATATAAATTAAATTGCTTGAGCGCAAACACAAGAGGAATGATTTCCTGTAATCTTCTACGTCATAATTTACTGTTCATGACAGATTATCAAGCCTGGATTTTTATTTCATGAGTAAAATTGATTTATGATGGCGTGTAAAATGCAATAAATTCAAATTATTATTTGAAAAAAATATTGCCGGAGTATATCAAAGACTTGGGGAAATATCTCATCTACCGTATTTGAAACATTGAATATACCGTCACTTTTTCATGTTTTTATTTTAGAGAAAAACAGTATAGTGAGGTATGCCTATAACCACGATGCAAAAATAGAAAATCTACAAATAAACATACTGTTCAGTTCACAAATGCAGTGGGTTTATAATTATATGTGCATTGAATTAAAAATATAACTTGCTGTATGATAGAACATCGAAGTATATCACATTTTGAGTTGATATTATATTTTGAATAAAATAAATATTGTAAAAGGTACTTGATGTTTGAAACGATGTAGAAACAACTGCACGTGATGTAAAAAATCATAAAAAATGCGGAAACATCGATCTAAAATATCGATTGAAAATGTAATTTATACACACACTTGTATTTACGAAAGATGCAAATCCAACGCAACAAACACTGCAGATATCTGCGTCATGTGCAAGATATGATGTTCCAGGATGAGACTAAGACAGGTAACGCAGCTACTTCTTTCAAAAACGTTGAATATTTGAAGTTGCACAGAGATTAGCTTCGGGACAACTAACTAATTAGTTTTGACTATTTAGTTGGTAGTTAACGACCTTTTTTTTCGTGGATGTGAACATACTCTCAATACTTGAAAGAAAAAGAACAACAAAAAAAATGAAAAAGCAAAGAAGAAAAAATGGATGAATAAAATTATTAAAATAAAAATGAACACATATGTGATTGTAATGATTAGAATCATAAGCAATGAAAAGAAGATATGGAATGGAGACAAAGAAGAATAGCCACTCTCGGTAGCTCGGTCAGCTGAGGCACAACTTCAGAAACTAAAGTAACCGTTGGGCGTGGGTTCGAGGCCCTCATAAGGCATGGGTTTTTGTAAACGTCCTTTCACCCGTCATCACTTCATAATCACCTGCTCATTCGTACCCCCGTATAACCTAGCTGTTGGTGGGGTCGTTAAGCAAACAATAATCATCATCATCAAGAAGAATAAATAGAAAGAGGCAAAAGATAATAAGAGAGTCGAGGATTCCTCCTACCAAGTACAAAGCGTTTGATTTTGATTAGTTCACCACAATATTCAAAGCTGGCTATAAATGAGCTACATTATGATTTATGATAATCAGCCTCTGGGTTGGATACATCGTCCTCTGTCCGAACGATCCTACCTTTCATCCTGAGCCTTGATAGAGTAACAATCACTTTGTGTCACACCTCAAATACACGTTGGTTACAAGCGCCTTCTTGATCAGTACATACATCTAATTCAATTTACACAAATTTGAATACAATTTACATAAAATTTCAGATGAAATTCATTGATAAATGTCAGTTCATTCATCTCTTCACGGTTGTAAACTGGATGTACACAGTGAACATGCCGACCGACCGTCTCTTCTATCGATTAGCACTACCGGTCGGCTGTGTCGACCCGCCAACAAGGCTGACGGCAGTTTACAATCTCTGACCCTCATATTATTGTCAATTCAAGATCGCATAATAATAGACT
>OZ023337.1:2755214-2772714 GCA_964007535.1 Brachyptera risi
TATGACGTACGACGTATGACGTATGACGTATGACGTATGACGTATGACGTATGGCGTATGACGTATGACGTATGACGTATGACGTATGACGTACGACGTATGACGTATGACGTATGACGTGACGTACGACGTATGACGTATGACGTATGACGTATGACGTATGACGTATGACGTACGACGTATGACGTACGACGTACGACGTATGACGTATGACGTATGACGTATGACGTATGACGTATGACGTATGACGTATGACGTTGACGTATGACGTATGACGTATGACGTATGGCGTATGACGTATGACGTATGACGTATGACGTATGACGTATGAGAGTGCATCTGAGACAAGTGTCCATTATTTATAACTAATTCAAGCTCAAGGTTCTCCAAAACGGATTAGATTGATTTTGATGGTATTTCAGTTCATACATTTCATTTCTATATTCTAATCTGGAAAATACGCGCTCTGATTGATTTTCGGTTCATAGTACTTCAAATAAAAAAGAATACGAAATTATGATAAACGAATAAAATAAATCAAATACGATAGCAAAAAAAATCTCTAATAAACACAAGTACAGAGAATAAATGTAAAAAAAGAAGATTTCAAGAAGAAGAAGAAGAAGAAGAAGAAGAAGAAGAGGAAGAAGAAGAAGAAGAAGAAGAAGAAGAAGAAGAAGAAGAAGAAGAAGAAGAAGAAGAAGAAGAAGAAGAAGAAGAAGAAGAAGAAGAAGAAGAAGAAGAAGTTGGGAGGATTCAAGATTTGTTCTCCCCACTGTGAATGTTTGAATTATTTTCCAACACTGGCAATATTACCTCAGGATTTATTGTTTGTTGAATGAGTTGAATCATAGACGTAATTGACTTGTTATCAAATTTGACCAATTTTAAAATATCCACAAGTTACGTATTTCAATACTCGTACAGACTTATGTTATGAACATGTGCAAATGAGTGACAATTATGAAATACATATATTGAAATTGAAATTGAAAAAGTTACGTATTTTTAATCTTCTTTGGGGTGGTATGAAATCGCCCTTGTGATGCCCCGTTCAAACAATCCTACCTTTCATTTTTGCCTTAATTGAGGAACAATGATTCTTTCTATCAAGTTTAAATATGTTATTTAAATTGAATGTATTGGAAATGGTGTAAAAGCGTATTTCGGAAAATGTATTTGTTCAAGATTTTTAGGTTCAGTCATTTTTAGGTTTAGTAAAATGAGTTATTTACAAAAATTACTATATGAAAAATTAATCAGGACAAATAGCCGGAAAACACAGAATCGAAAATAGAGACGGAAATGAACTATATTTAGTATTAGGCCAAATGGTTGATATTTCATATTATTTAATATTCGCTCAATGCTGCCGTCTAACGAAAAAATCAGCTGTTCGATACACCCATGTGCAATTGACAACATTTATGTACTATAAAGTTACCGTACTTCACTCAGATCTCTTTCAATGATGTGCACTTTAACTGTTTCCTGAAGAAGATACTTGCGCTCAGGACTGCTCCTTGCGGTGCGCCGTTTGAGAGTCGAAAAAGCGATATATTAGTTGTTTGGTAATAGCTTTTGAATGGTATTTTAATACCTTCCAGATTGTATAAGTTGTAACTGATCAACTCAATATCGCACAATTATCAAAAGTAAACAGCTAAACAAAACAATATTTTAGCTATATAAGTATGAGATAGTTTTCGTTCATACCTTCTTGAAGGTATTGCAAATAACTGTGCTTCCTCTGTATTTGGAATTTCGATATCTCATACCGTTCGAAATTTATCACCAAAAAACTTATATTTCGCTAAACCGACTCCCGTGGAGTCTCATGGCTCCAACAATTATCTCGAAATGACTCGAAAAGAGAACATAGTTTCTGATTAAAACCCCACTTGATCAAGTTACCGTGAATATTATGTAATTATTAATATCTATACAAATAATAGACTTACATTCATTCATCGCCAACAAAAAATAAACATAATAACTTGATTCAAGGATTCGAGTTCAAACTACGTTGAAATTTCTATATAATTGCCTTGAATAAAATATCCATTAGGAAATTACACAGTCGATCCCACCTCCGGTCGAACATCAAGCCCGAATATAATTGGTCGAATAAATTGTGACACGCCTATAATCAATAGCCTCGGGACAGGTTACAATATAATATAATTGCTGACGTTTCAAGTCACAGTGTCCCGATCGAACCAGCACGTTATGTCCTGAGGGATAATCGATAAATACAGTCATCAGATCGCTGGAGTAATTTCCCTTCCAATACAGTCCTGGACAGGAAACTGTGACCATTACATCCGTCAGCACGGCACGGTATTCATACACTCACTATAAGGTCGGATTTACAGACGCTCAGTCGATTATTAATCAGCTGACTATTTATGGACGGAAATAACACACACACACACACACACACACACATATATATATATATATATATATATATATATATATATATATATATATATATATAGGGTTGCCGTAAACTGATCCATCCAGAAACTGGTCCATCTCGTCAACTAGTCCATCTCTATATTATTTTAATAATTATTATATATTTCATGAAAGCAACTGGTCCATCTGGAAACTAGTCCATCTCGCATTTTGATAATATTAATAATAATCGTATTTATACGTCTCGGAAAGTGATCCATCCGGTAACTGGTCCATCAGTACTTAAGTAGAGTACTCCATTTAAGCATTAAATTCCCATTGTTGAGCTATCTATTCGCGCGTGGTATCATTTGAAAGGTAATTTTGCGCACTTTCTGAATATGCACCTCATTTTTAAATCAGAGGACAATACTGGTAGAAAACAGTAGCTTGATTGGAATATTCGGGAGGAAAAATTAAAAATATCGTGCAACGTTCAAAACACGATATTAGTTTTTGATGACTGGCTATAATGATATTTTTCATTTCTCATGATAGGTATCAAATGAAACTAACATAATAAATCGATGATATTTGAATTCTGACATTCGAATCACCTGAAAACTGCTCTGAAGATTGAGAAAAACCCCAATTCACAAGGGTGAGTGACATAAATTCAGTTATATTCAAGCCATTGTGAATTTCCAAACTTTTTCTTATATCTCATCACACAGATCAAGCATATGGAAAATTGAAAAAAAATACCATGTACACAAAACGTGATTTTTGTAACACACTTCTTGATGAAGAGAGAAATACTCATTTTTTTCTCGAAATAATGTATTCTCCAACATTTTGTGTGTTTTTTCTGTGGATGTGTATCGTCTCTGCAATTTATATGGCTGAGACTCTCACACAAACAGGAATGCTCAGTCCACGGTATTTTACCACATTATTCAGTTTCCGACAAGGCGATATAGGCTTTCCACATCTTATCGGGAGCCCGTTGCGCTTGAATACGCGTACCCAAATTTCGAAATTTTGAATGCGAATTGAGAGTTAATAATTTGCATTGTTCTTCCTTTTTCGGTTCGTTACCTTGGTCCCGTCCGCCCAAGATTTGATCCGGAGGTATATGTTTGATCAACACACAGGAATTATTTGAACAACGATCATGCATCCGAATTCTCTAAAGTTTCCAATTTGTACAATTTTATTTTCATCGACTATGTGTGAAAATTTCGTTTTCATACAAGAAAATGCCGCAAAAAGATTCTAATTTGATTTCGTGATTTCATCATATTGTTGATTTTTCCGCGTATTTCACACGACCTCAACGTTCTTTAAACATGTATTGAACTATTTTCGAGAAGATTCGAACATTTCAAAAAATAAAATCGTATTTCACAAAAAGTGGGGAAAGTCTGTCAAAGAGTCAGATGTCAACTTGATTCTCTTGTCTTGGATAAATTTTCCAATTCGTCAAATCCTAATAACTCTCAAATTTGTGACCGGGAAACCACGAATTCAGAACTGGTCCTTAATTATACTAGTTCACATATGACGGCCAACTTTCATCACATTTCTATGAATGATTTCAATTCAAAAATATTTTGAGAAATTCATCCAAACGCTACATCCGAACGCTATTTGAACATTGGCGTTACTACCGGGTGGGCCAAGTGGGCAAGTGCCATAGTGGGCACGTATGGGGGCACCAATATGAATTTCTGTAATTCTAGATAGTCCAGTCTAATCTTCAATGTTGAACCTGTATTCACAATTCTTTCAAATTCACGCTCTCTCATATATTATCATAGTATATAATATTTCGAAGAGATAGAAGATACCCCAATAATTTGAGAAGAAGAGAGTCAAGAAAGTGAAGCATCATTTTGACGAATTAGGCCAACGTCTATAAGTTGATCCCGAAAAGTGCTTCAGAGTTCAAGTGTTCAGGAGGCCTCTTCACATGTTGCCTACCAGCTTGATTGCAGACGTTCGGGATACAAGTTGGCAACGGAAAACTAATCATCGTATCAACAGACAGTTTTTATTCAATAATCAGCAGTATTCAATACGTGCTTGCTTGAAGAGCTCTAGTTCGTGGTATATTTGAAACCCTTTCAAAATAATCTGAAAATCAACATGCTTATACCTGTTTCCCATTCTTTCTACGATTTTTCAGTGATATAATATGAAAATTAGAATTTTTAATGAACGTAGAGACACAAATACTCATTGTGGTTTCATTGCATAAAGAATTATACTGATCGAACTCAACGTTTACCCACCATGTATTGTAAGCCAAAGGTCTGCATTGGCGCTTTTTGTCTAGTTTTGACCGTCCCCTGCAGGGTTTACTCATGGATTGTGAGATGTAGATTAAGGTTCGAGAGTTCGCGTGAAGTAACAGAAACCTTCAAAGTCTCACATTCAAGTCATCTGACTAAAATCTCAGATGTATAAGTTCTGGGCGATGCAAATACGTTTCGAATCAAATTTGAAACTGATGTATCGCTCGCATTTCCCTCCAACTTCTCGACATGAGATCTGCTTTGCGTAAAGATATCTTGAAAATATCCAGTGTACTATAGCCAACTCTGCAAGTTTCCAGGTGTGCTCCGCTCGTGTCCGGTTTTCAACAATACCTGTCACAGTTGCAAGTGCAGGGAGAGGCTGTTTGAGACTGAAGCAGATAATTACGTACCTTTTTAGATCAAAGTCACAAGAAAGACTCAAAGGCTCGACGTCTATTCCATAAATTGAACGGCGACGAGCGAGAATGAATGATTTTGATCAATTAAGTTCAATAGATATTTTCGCGGATCATGAAGCTCGAAGAAAGAATTTCAAGTAGACCACAGGGTGGACTGCTGCATTTTTTTCCACCGACGCAAACTTTATTTGTATTTACTAATTTACATCAGGTTACTTTGAATCGAAGTTATGATCCACTTGAATACATGTAGGCCTATAACATAGTTTTTAATCGCGCCAAGTAGTTTTACACCGACGCCATAAGATTCTTCAACAAGTTAACATGAAGTGCTTCGTTAAACCCTAAAAGCGAGGTATTTCTTGAGTACAAACTATCATAGCAATTTTCACAGAGCAGTGTGCTTGACTAAGTATAGGCCTATCACCCAAATTGATTTAATTCATTTAAACGGATTGATTAGGAAATGTGAGAGGGGCACTCTAGGTGATACATACCCAAGGGCACTCCGTATTGAAGTTACGCCACTGTATTTGAATAATCGAATATTCTGAATGTATCGAATCATTGAAACAGAATGAAGAGTCAAAATCAATGCAGAATCAAGATTAGTTGGACTCAATTTTGAATGAATTTAGAGATAAGAAATGTCCGGTGTTGACGATGTTGATGTTGCTAAATCTTATATCATCATCAAATGAAGAGTGACCGTATTTTGAAGACAATCATTTTCATCTGTAACTGTCCTGAAAGTTATTGATAAAATCGATCCATTAGGTGGGTAGCCTACTCCAATATCTCTTCTTAATTCTTCACTGTCTGTTTCATCAAAGAGGCAAGAAAATTGCCCCTATAAGAATGATTAAGGGTTGAATATGTATGTTGTGAAATTATTCCATCTTTACACATCTTTTATTTACATTCTTATCTAAATCCCAATATCACGTTCTCAAACACTGTGGTACTATTATTTCTGAATAATATAGTTGAAAGGCATTTCTCCACAACTGTGATGGTAACGTAACTTCGATTTTTCCATAGTGATTTGAATACGAATTCCGCGCGTATTTTCTTCTGTTCTGGTTGGACAAAATTGAAACAAGCCTCGTAGTCGACCAACCACAGGTTGCCGTCGATTAGGCGCGAAAATCTCGGCAAGGATGCATGATATTACATGAACCATGAACTTCTATGATGTTATAATCATCTAGTGAATGAGAGTGTAATAATATGATATAATATTACTGATTTTGTTCAATTTGAATGTGTCAAGTGTAAATGATTGAATATGAGTTTGAATGAAATAAATTCTTCTTTCTCACCATAAATTGTTTTCATAATGACTTTGTATTCATCTCTTGAATTTCTCTTGAAATTTTTTTACCAAGATTTTTTTGCAAACACATGTTAAGGGGTGTGTCGTTGAGGCTGTGACCAATATATAGCCTAATCGGGTGATTGGTGTAGAAATGAGGAGCGTTTCACATTTCGATGTGTCGGACGGCCGGGTTTTAGCATAGGCCTACCTCTCGGGTGAACCGGCCAGTGCACGACCGCGCGGACGGGCGCTCAGATCTCAGATAATTTTTTTTCCCAAGATTTCTTTGCGACACATGTTAAAGGATGTATCGTTGAAGCTGTGACCTAGTAACAGCCTGATCGGGTGATTGGTACAGAAATGAGGAGCGTTTCACATTTCGATGTGTCGGACGGCCGGGTTTTAGCATAGGCCTATACCGCTCGGGTGAGCCGGCCAGTGCACGACTGCGCGGGCGGGAGCCCAGATCTCAGATAATTTTTTTCACCAAGATTGTTTTGCAAACACATGTTAAGGGATGTGTCGTTGAGGCTGTGACCAATATATAGCCTAATCGGGTGATTGGTGTAGAAATGAGGAGCGTTTCACATTTCGATGTGTCAGACGGCCGGGTTTTAGCATAGGCCTATACCGCTCGGGCGAGCCGGCCAGTGCACGACCGCGCGGACGGGCGCCCAGATCTCAGATAATTTTGTTCACCAAGATTTTTTTGCAAACACATGTTAAGGGATGTGTCGTTGAGGCTGTGACCAAGTTCAAGTTCATCGCATCAAAATCACATCATCCTATGGCCCGTGGTCAGTATTTTAGCTGAGGGCATTTTCCACAATATTTTTACAATGATTTAGTCAGTATTTGCCCGGTTCGAAGCCAGGACAGACCGGTTCCATTCGATTTTCCCACCTCAGCCCACGGACCAGGGGATAGTTTGATTTTCACGCGGTTTTAAATGACGGCATCGTAGAAGACCAATCTACAAATGTCTGGGTTCAAAGGCTCGGACATCACGGGCTCTGCATCCGCAACTACGCGTTTTTTTTTTGTTTTTTTTTGTGATATTTCAGTCAATCCTTTGATCAGTGTGATTTCGAATCATTCTTTGTGAATAATAATCCATCGTGTAGATCATTTTTTTTTTCTCCACTCATATTCTTTATTGCCATTCAATTTATCAATTATATTTATATTTTCTCAATAACCACACATAACTGATGTATAATTTCTAGAGCTAAGCAATATACAGATATAATTTTTTTTTCTTCCCACACTTTGTGGATAGTATTTGACTGTTCAGTGTTTTTATTTGTATGTACAAAACTGATGATGATGAAATAAAAAAAAAAATAACCCGAGAAAATTGAGAAGTCGTTTATCAATATTTTACATTCTAGAGATCACAATGAAATGAGGAACGTCTACAAGGTCGATGAACCTGACCCCTCTCACTATCAGCACACATTCTGAATCTTTGTCCAGAGTTGGTGTTAGGCTTCCAGATTTTATGTCAAGAGTTCCAAAATGTGTGCTGGGTAATTTACCGAGAGAGTCGATTTTCAAAACATGAGGGGCCAAGTTCACGCAGCCCCTATAATGTCAGCACTAATTCCAAATCATCGCATGTATTTTGCACAGGCCTGGTATGAAACTTATATTGAATCGAAGCCAATTGTATGATATAATCACAAATTGATTTCTCTGTCGATCACTATAAGATTGTTATGAGTGATTTTGAAAATTCACGATTTTCTCAATTTGGACCGCACGGACCCTATTTGAAACTTGGGGCCTAGACCCTATATCAAATCAAAACCAGAGCCCCGATGGACTACAGATTCGGATGCCGGTCGATGGAGGATACCACATCTATTGTTATCTGCCAGAAGTACTGAAAATCTCTAGAATCTAGATTATTGATAAACGACTTCTTGATTTTCTCGGGTTCTAACGCGTAGTTGCGGGTTCAGAGCCAGTGATGTCCGAACCTTTGAACTCAAACATTTGTAGATTGGTCTTCTACGATGCCGTCATTTAAAACCCCGTGAAAATCAAACTATCCCCTGGTCCGTGGGCTGAGGTGGGAAAATCGAATGGAACCGGTCTGTCCTGGCTTCGAACCGGGCACATACTGACTAAATCATTGTAAAAATATTGTGGAAAATGCCCTCAGCTAAAATACTGACCACGGGCCATAGGATGATGTGATTTTGATGCGATTTCGATTTTCGGTATCGTCGGACATACCTCTACAAGTTTCATTAACAAAACACCTGATACGTCGGGCACAAAACCCGCGCACGGGCCTCGAAAATCGAAATTAACAAATTTGTGCCCTTGAATCAAGGCAAAATTCCGGCAACATGTTGCTGAATGTTGTTACTGAAACTTACATGGGTCGCTGGATCGAATCTCAGCACGATCGGACCGCGCATTCTCATGAGAGTAGGACTCTCCGACTTTTACAAATTTCGACCCCCTGCGGCCACTCTTCAACACTTGTATTGAATAAAAAATAACTCTTCGATCAGAGCAGAAATTACAATGCATATTGATGAAACGATACTACTATGATTGTTATTGGTCAAAAGTGTCGAGTAAAAATAATTTCAATTCTCCCATAACTCTCTCGGCCGGAAGATTTGCGACGAATGGAAAAGGAGAGAATACCGAGAGCAATATGTCTGATATAGCAGAGAACTATGGAGCTGAAAAGAGAAGAGTTGGAAGACCAAGATAAATTGAATTTGTGTTGTTTTACGGCACTTCAACGACGAGGTTATTCGCGCCGATATTTTATCATGACCTGTTGTCTGTGTTTAAACATTTGGTTGAAAGTGTAGATACATACAGTAATGAATGCACAAGTATTGAGATCATGTTTTGGTGTGAGGAGTCGGAAATGTTTACCAAGATAAAAGTGGCTAGAGGAAGTCAAGTTTGGGGTAGCTAACCAAGGAGAAAAATGAGAAGTGGAAGAAGAGAGATGGTGGGAGAATAGAGAACGGTGGATGGAACATATAGAAAGAGAAAAAGGAACAGAGGATAGTCATAGCAGTATTGAAGAAGAAGAGTAAGAAGTCAGAACCGGGAGGAACCGATTGATATGAGAAGTCTACCCTAGGAAAACTGGAGGAAACACTCCCTCGCCCAATTTAATTGCTTATCTGGGTTTGAGAGATATATGCATTACTTAGATTTCTCCGAGGTCCATAAGTATTTTTGTGTTTGTATGATTGGAAAATCAAAAACCTCCCAAATGTGATATGTGAATGATTATTTCCTGTACAGAATTTCAGAAATGCCAATAAATGTTTGGCATATGAAATATATCATCATAACATCCTAATAGCATCATAGAAGTTTAATAACAATAACATCGTAGAGAATAGAAAATAACTTAATAGAAGTTTATAGATCATGATTCATGTGATATACAAGTCATGCATCCTTGCTGAGAAACTCGCGCCTAATCGACGGCAACCTGTGGTTGGTCGACCACGAGTTTTGTTTCAATTTTGTCCAACCAGAACGGAAGAAAATAGGAATGGAATTCGTTTTCAAACCACTATGGAACCATCAAAGTTACGTTTCTATAGTGTCATCAACTTTATTACGAAATACCTTTCAACGATATTATTCAAAACATACAGTACAGTATTTGAGAGACGAGTTATTGGGATCTTTTTGCAAATGTAAATAAAATATGTTTAGATTAGATAATTTCACAACTGGCATATTCAGGCCTCTATCGTTTTCAGTGGCATTTTTTCCATCTTTGATAGATCATACCGAAATAACTTGTTACTACCGTTGATCAAGTCTGTAATTTCAATACATCTCAAGTATTGAAATAATACATTATGGTACATTATATAGTACATTTCAATGGTAATGTCGACTCAGTATTAATGAAAACCTTTCTGTAAATTACGTGATCAATTTTGTTGAATATAATCAACTCGTTATTGATGTTACACTTATTTTCAATGCATTTTCAGTCTTATTTTCACTTTGTTGAAACTAATTCCACTTCCATGTTGCTGAATCTGTTCGAATTAGCATTCGTTTTATGTGAATCAAAACTAAATCTGAAATGCATGCCTGTTTCCTGTTGCTGATATCATTGTTACTGGACATAACACAAAGTATTTTGGGGATAACTGGACTGACTGAAGTCATCGTGGGTAATTGAAGTGAATATGCGTTATTTTAGAATCAAAGTCATAAATACCTCATAATGGATGGCCAATTCTTTGAATTCCTGGACTACTGGATTAGGGAAGTCAATAACAGAATATACGGCAAAGTGTACAAAAAAAGGATCTAAAATCCCGTCAGGCCCCATATGTAAATTGAGGAGTTTACACACAAAATATCTTGTCACAACAATCAATTACAATACGTCTCCCAAAAATATGAAACTCATTATTCCTCTTCAATTGCTTATTGAAAATCGAGAGACAAAGATTGAAATAATAAAGTAAATAATAATTACAACAATAGTAATCTAAGTATGGACTCTTTTTATACCATAGATCGAAAGTAAGATTGTAAAAATGCATGTTTTTTGTAAATTGATTTCCAACAATTGTCATGTGAAAATATTCAAGTATGAAGTAATTGTTTACGTTCACAAATGATCTAAAGATCAGATCAGATCTCTTGGATAGATTAAATTTTTGGGCTCACTGACTAGCTTCAACTTTTATTTTTAATATTAATTCACAAACATATTTTTGATTCAATTGGAGAGCGAGTCACATTCAATATTTGTCCGTTGAAAATCGCAATTCTTCACCATTGTCATAGACATAATCGAGTGGATGAGACGTCGTTTTGTATGTGCTTATCAAATTGAAAGTAGTTTTATTGGAGTAGTTGCGTAGGCCCATATGGTTGAATAATTTGAAAATGCAAAACCATGTGGTCATACTCGATGGACAGCGTGTAGGGTCCAGTAGTTATTATCATGGTAATTACGTTTACCATTACCATGAATCTAGGCACAACCTGATTTTTTTGAGATGTGGAGTTCGTACGGCGCTACGCTGGGGAGGCAGAGCAACCATGCCCCTTGACTTGGCGGAGAGAGATGCAATGGGTATCACAATCACCCAAATTCACAATCACCCTGGTGAACCTTTCCTCCAGGCGATATCAGAGTTGAAATCGAATATATTACGTCGCTGTTCAACAGAGGTCACAGGTCTGAGGAGGATCTTCGATGAAGAGTGTGAAAGGTAAGAGTTGTGAACATTTTTATGAGACTGAAGTTATATTATTATCAATTTCAGAATAATCGGTTCTTTCGGTTCGGTAATCGGTTCAACCCATGATTACATGTTCCAAGATTCTGTCATTTTTCAGAGTTTGAAATGATATTTCGCAAAATTATAGCGTGACTCCCCAGGGAAATGATCACTGTTGATCATCTGAATATACAATTGTTGCACGGTTATCATTCTGAAATACATATCGCACCCCACCCAAAGTTACAACTTGGAAGGTTATAATTTGATCTTCCCGCAGCTGTTGAGCGTCTTTAGAAGCCATCAATCAATCAATCTTCCTGCAACCCTCTTATCTTGATCAGCTGAGGGCTCACTCTAGAAACTGAACTCACCGTTGAGCGTGGGTTCGAGTCCCATTTACATATGAGACTCCGTCGACGACCTTTTATTTATCAACATTTCATAATTTCATAATCACCCGCACATTCGAACTCCCATATAACTTAGCTGTCGTAGGGTCGTTAAGCAAACATTAATCTTTGAATCTTCGTGGGTTACAACATAGTCCGGTCAGTGGCATGTTGTTGAAGGGGAGATTCAATTTTCAAAAGAGAATTGGAATACAAACTTGAGTATGATTCATACGTAAATATATATATATATATATATATATATATATATATATATATATATATATATATATATATATATATATATACATATATATATATATATATATATATATATATATATGTATATATATATATATATATATAGATATATATAGATATATATATATATATATATATATATATATATGTATATATATATATATATATATATATATATATATATATATATATATATATATATATATATATATATATGTATATATATATATATATATATATATATATATTATTCCTCTCGAGTTTAATATTTTCAACATTCAATTTTTCATTGTCAGAGTCCCAATGGAAGTAGCCATCAAAATCAGCTTCGGTAGCTTTGAGTCTACAATGTTCAAACACAGAAAAAGACTTCAGCCGGTAACCCCTCATACCATCAGGGAACTGTGCGACCTGATGTTGGAGCCTAGCTATCGGGCGAGGTTCGCCGGGACAACCGACGGCTTCGACTTTTTCAGAGGTGCTGTAGGTGATGGGGGGCCAATAGAAGGGACAAGCGCACTCTTTGCGTCGGACGGTCTTTTGGCAACATTGAGAACTACCAACGAGGTGCACGCCGATGGTACCTTCAAGGTTCGGCCGAGGACACCCCCAAGTGGACAGTTGATGACGCTAATGTCCATTGTTTATGACAGTGTAAGTGTTGGTTAATAATATAAATCAAAGCTTGAGATATTTGAAATTCCCCATTTCACAAGAGTATTCAAGAGAAATTCAATAGAATTTGTTTCAATCTTTGTAGGCATTTCCTGCTGTAAATGTCCTGATGGAGAGGCGTACAGTGGGCGCATACATGGCGGTATTCACGTACTTGAAGGTGTTGGTGCCAGGATTTAATCCACCTACATTCATCACAGACTATGAGGAATCGTTGCAAACTGCAATACTCTTGGCTTTTCCTGATTCAAAAGTAGTGGGGTGTTGGTTCCACTTTTCTAATGCAAGTATTCCATACCAAATTTATGTTATTTTTGACAACATCGAGACTTGATACAAAATCATTGTTTTCCAACTGAGACTAAGGTTGGAAGGTACGATCATTCAGATGGGGCATCACAAGGGCTGGTCTCACCACTCTACCCCACGTTTAATAAATTCTATTCATTCGTTGTATTCATTTTCATCTTCTGCATTCATTACATAATTTTTCATTCTCTCAACCATACAATTATCCATTCATCCGTTTTGGTTCCTAATTTTTTCCATACAATCTCATTCAATTGATCGAATCATTTGTTCAATATTATTTGTTCGTGGTCGATTAGAATTGTGAATTCCACATCTGACACTTCAACGACTAAGGGATAATCCATAATTTTATTAAATTATACCATTCGAGTTTGAAACATGCCACTGTTCTCTTTGAGTTTGGGACACATATCACTGTACTCCATCAGTTTTGCCAACACGTTGGTGCATTCATTCTTATTTGTGTTGATTTGTGTGGGGTAAATTATGAGTAGTGAATGCATCAACCGATAAGTAATGTACTCCGTCCGTTCTTCAAATTCTTAAATTTGAGATTTTAGAACTCTTTTGATTCCATCGAAATGAAATGAAACTAATATGAAATTGTAAGTTGGAACATGCTTTAACCGGTATTATAACTTACTCCACAAATACAGGCTCTATGTCGTCACGCTCTCCAGATCGGGCTCCATGAGGTATTAGCTAGGGACCCAAATGCAACAAAAATGTTGAGAATGACAACGGCCCTTGCTCTCCTGCCATATAATCTGATGGGAGAAGGATTTCGTGAGATTCGCCAACTGGCAGAAGAGTTAGGAGTTTTCGAGGCATTGGAGATGTTCTTCAACTACGTGGAAAACACGTGGTTGGAGAACGTAGGTGCTGAATTCATCAGTGTCTACCGACAAATTCGGCGAACGAATAATGACCAGGAGGCTTACCATAGTCGGTTTTACCGAGCACTGGGTTCAAGACCACACCCTGACGTCGTTGTCTTCCTTGGTAATATTGAACCTTTATTCACGATATTCATTCATATAACGACATCAGTAAGAAGTTGTGATGAGTATATACGATGTACAGACACATAATATTAGAATTTATTGCAGATGGGTTGAGGTCCATGGATCGGGCGAGGCGAACCGACTTGTTGCGACTGCAAAATTCAGCGCGAGTAGGGCGCAATAGACCCGCGGCCTATATAGCCCAGAACAGGAGCATAGTCGCCAACTATGAACGCCTGGAGTCTGGCCGATACACAATATTGCAGTACCTCCAGTATGGGGCACACCTGATGGAGACAGTAGTTCATTTGGCCATCCATGTGATCCCTGCAGTCAACGAAGTTGCTGCATTCCAGCCAGCTCCAGTTGGTGAGCCTGTAGTCGTGCCATTGCTTCACCAACCCGCTGCTCAACTGGTTGTGCCTGCACCAGATCGACCCCAGGCTGCTCTTGTGGAAGGTCAGTTTCAACCATTGCAAGCTCCAATCGCAATCCGAGGTCGAGGGCGAGAACTGGGGCGAGGGCGTGGGCGTGGAAGAGGACGTGGGCGAGCTCAGGTGGCTCTCAGAGGTGCGAGGCGAGGCGGGCCGAGAGGCAGACCACGTGGACGCGGTCGGGGACGAGTCCAAAATCTCGTAGAGATTGATCGTAAGAGCTCTCATTTTATTTTTGTACATTCCAACTATTAAAACATGTTACACTCCCTACATAACGAATCTCTGATTCAAAAAATCATTATCGTGGTTTCAATAATTCTTGTATAAAGCGTTTGACGAAATGCTTTATTATCTCACAGCTGACGAGCCAGAGATTCACGCACAGTTACGATTGGACGAGCAGCCTTTCAGAGGTTAGCATGAATATTAAGTCTTTTGAAGTGAGAGGCTCACTTGATGGTCTTGACGTAATGCATTTTCTTCAATTTTAGAATTTGGCGGTAATGTCCAGGAACCAGCTGCGGATGACTATGAAGTTGACCAGCTATTTGTCGATGGTGGGTAGAGCAATTTCTGTGTATCTGATTTTTGTATAGAGTGAAATCACACTAATTACAAGTGGATGAATGTTTTGATAATGATACGATATGAGTTGACTAGTTATAACTTGGGCTATATCGAAGGTATTAGAAATGTGTTCCCTCTTATTTTAGTTTCGATATTTCATACCGTTCATCCAAAAGTTATCTCCAAAAGACTTATATCCCATTAAATTGACTTACATGCACGCCAACGACTGTGAATAGTGAAGTTTGTAACTGGCTATATATTCAAACCTCTTCTCACACAAGTGAAATAATGACAAACCTTCAAAACTGATGTGATCTTCACGCTTTCAGCACGGCAGGCCGAATTCGAGGTGGCTGGGATGAATGATGACGTTGTGCCTTACCCTCAGCGAGATGAAAATCGGTTAAGGGGTAAATTTATATTATTTCGATTTTCTTGCATCTATGCCGTACTTATATCAATTCAACTGAGCAGTATTTAACAGGCCACATTTTTAAATGTTTTGAAATAGAATTCCCGGAAGAAGATCTTGAAGGAGTGGACGACATCAGGATATGCATGTACTGCATGGCGAGGACGAGGACGCGAATGGCATATCCTTGTGGCCATCGCGTCCTATGCGACTACTGCCTGACCGCTTATACGATAGGGAATCGCTGTTTCCTGTGCCCAGCAATTGTCGAGGCGTATGTTGTGGTGCATGAGTAGGATGACCAGCCGTGTGACATAACCGTGGAATCGTCGCCTCCCCCCCCTCCCTTTACCATAAGTGGATCGTATACCTCCAGGGGAAGCCGCCACATTAAAAAAGGGCAATGCGCTTTGACATTACCTCAGTTGTTTACCAAGGTGGTGTGGAAATATGTCTGATATGGATTTGTAATATGTTTTGAGAGAATGATATAGTTTCATCATATGAGAGAGTTATGTGTGGACTTTTCAGTTAGGTTGAACGAACGACAATTTTTTCCTTTTCAAATATTCGATACCTGGAATACCATTTGGATATAGCGTTTGGGTGACTTTCTTGGAATATTCTTCAAATAAAGCCCGTTCATCAAAATTGAATGAAAATTAATTTGTGTGGTTTTCCGGTTATAAAGATGGCAGCAATTTGGATTTCAAGTTTTGAAAAATTGTCCAAAAGGAGAGAATCAAGTTGACATCAGACTCAACAGACTTCCTCTACTTTTTGGTGAAATTCGGTATCTTTTTCTGAAATATTCGCATCGTTCTAAAAATGGTTCGATAGTATATGGTTGGAAAACTTGAAGGGCATGTAAAATACGCGAGATAACTCAACAATATGATAGAATCACAGAAACAAATTTGAATCTTTTGGCGGCATTTTTTGTGTGTATGATAACGAAATTTTCACACAACATCAATATTCATGGACAAATTGGAAATTTTAGGAAATTCGGATGCATGTTTCATATTTTTTCGAGAGTTCTTGAGAAACTTGAGATGAACCAAATTGAGTAACGAGCCTAGAAGGCAAGAAACAAGCAAATCGTTGACCCCTTCAATTTATATTAAAAATTCGTTACGATATTTGTCTACAGCGTCGTGACAACGTTGTAACCTAATATGGCGCCACTTGGCATATTCCGATTTATAATATCAACAAAAATGTATCTTCATTCTACAGAGTATATTAGCGTATCACTTCATTCAAAAGTACATCGAACGTCACGACATATGTAATTGCTTATGCATTTTGAATGAGTAGTCTTCAATAAGAGCCGGTTGAATCAACTATAAGGATCATACCGAAATGACTTGTTTCCACCGTTGGTCACGTCTGTGATTTTCGTTCTTCGATTGATAATTACCTGCTTTTCTACCGATTGTTTTTTCTCCTCATTTCTACACCAATCACCCGATTAGGCTATATATTGGTCATAGCCTCAACGACACATCCCTTAACATGTGTTTGCAAAAAAATCTTGGTGAAAAAAATTATCTGAGATCTGGGCGCCCGTCCGCGCGGTCGTGCACCGGCCGGCTCACCCGAGCGGTATAGGCCTATGCTAAAACCCGGCCGTCCGAAACATCGAAATGTGAAACGCTCATCATTTCTACACCAATCACCCGAAAAGGCTGTTACTGGGTCACAGCTTCAACGACACATCCCTTAACATGTGTTTGCAAAAAAATCTTGGT